>JADRCD010229387.1:21760-40252 GCA_019843815.1 Montemys delectorum
ACATAGAGTATACACAGTAACAATATGCTACCACACACACACACACACACACACACACACACACGCACATGTGCACATAAGTGCACGCATGCACACACAGTATGGCACTTGGAACCAACTCAACATGTTAGTGAAGTAAATATGAAGAATGTAAGGCATTTTCCCACTTTATAAAAGTGAATGCCTCCAAGTTAGATATTAACCAAAAATGGAGAAATGTTCTCACCAAACTTATAGGAATTCTGAAAACCCAAGTAGATATGAATCATTAGCAATCCTGGCCAACATCCTGGGAACCTTAGTGTGACCAAGGGACTGAGGTGTGAAACACATAAAATTACACAGTGGCACACCCAGGGTCAGGATTTTAAACTGCACAAATAAAACCAGTCCTCTTAGGGACTTTCATTTCTCAGCCATAGAAAACTGCAGGGTAGGCAACAAGCCCACAGGCACACTGCTGTTCACATGGAGTGATGGTGCCACACTGCAGGACTGCAAGTAAAAGGCTGACTGGAGTGATGGTGCCACACTGTGGGACTGCAAGTAAAAGGCTGACTTTCTTCTATGCTACTAATAAATGTGAAATATTTATTTATTTTCTTGAAATCAAGCATTTTCATTTTTTAAATAAGGAGCTAGAAAAGGAAAAAATATTACAAATCCAAACATTTATTTAGGGACTGATGGGAATCAGCGGCTACCTTGTCAGAAAGCACCACACACTAGGCCCAAGCAGTTCCATGTAAGAGGTTTAATTGAGAGGGAGAGAGGGGGCAATAGCGCGGAAAGAGAGAGGAGGGAGAGAGAGAGCGAGAAAGGAATGTTCCTTGTATTTATATGACTGCTGACGTGTAGCCAGGTAAAGGTTGGAGGTGATTCCAATGGATTCTGGGAATATGGCAGCTGTTGCTCGGCAACAGGTCTCTGAGACCCGCCCATGAGTCACTACAGGCTTTGGATGCTAACAGGGACAGTCCATCTTTTATGTTGTCCTCCCAAACATTCTATAAGAGCCCTTCCTAGATTGAGGTGGATTGGGGTAAATCTCTAATAAACTTGAAATTTCAGAACAGGTAGTGATACATTTCTTTGTTCACAGGAATATGGACTTGAATTTTTAGAAAATTATTATATTTACTATATCCTGTTAATAAGTTAATGTTTATTTTGGCCTTAAAAACATGGTTTTAAAATTGCTTTCTTAACTTGTAATTTTAAAATGCAGCTGGTAGACCCTTGTTGCTGACATAGGGAGTGTAATGCAAGCAGAGCACCCTCCATCACTCATAACTTAAACCTTTGCTGGACTTCCTCTGCTATCATTCTAGAAATTGCCAGGGAAGATGTGGGAGCAGGTGAAGGTGCATTTCTCACATGAAGACCGTAATCTCCAATCTCGCGAGTTCCTCCATCAAACACAAAATCCTCTACCAGATTTCCATCTCCGTCCAGGGCCTCGAAGAACATCGCTGATGCTAATTTCAGGAATGAACTTTTGAAGATGCTTCACTGTTTCACTGAGAAAACAGGCTTTATACATTTCATTAGTTCCATAAGAGAAATGCTGGAACACCAGTTTAATGAAACTGCTTTTGAGAATTACTTCCATAACATCTCCGGCATCAAAGTCAAAGGGTCTGTAACCTTCCTGTTTAAAGGCAAGCACTGCATAGTCAAATACTGCCATGCAACTTTGGTGTAAAGTGAACTAGGAAAGGAAACCGACTGTCTGGGACTCGATAAATATTTCCTTTTACAAGGTAGTTCTTTTCTGGCTTTAAGACCAGGTAATCTCCCCAGAACGGGACCATTTGAGGGTCAGGATTGCAGCCACTCAACTCCGAAATATGGTGGAACATGTCACAACATACCGACACTGAATTTCCTTTCCCTTACTATTCTTGACAGTGATTGGATATTTCATCCCATCCTTCTTGAAGGGCTTTCTTTAACTATTTCAATATCTTTTACCTCAAAATCTTTTAATATAGAGCCACCTGATTCTTGGAAATCCTGGGCAAATGACAAAGTTACCTGTTGGTAGTTCACAATGTCAGTGTATGGACAATCAATAGCCATTAGACCCCGGCAATATGGTTCCTTCTTTTTTATGTCCTCCTGCTGGATCAGCCTCAAGCCTTGGACTCCATTCTGCAGGCCTCGTTGATAGAAGGCTTGAAGTCTAGGGATTTCTTCCTATTCAACAGCTACTATTAGCTTGCCACATTGCCTGTAGGGAGTTCCCTTGAGGTTACAATACTCATAGATGAGGGCTGTGCCTTCTACACACACTTTAGCTTTCAGAGATTCTAGTTTATAGTAAATTCCACCATGTATGACATCACTGTTGTGTCCAGTCTGATAAAGAACTAAGTCTTTCTCCTTTTCCACCACACCAATTGAAAGTCCGGGGTGTTTCAGGATGAGCGTTCTGGCAGAGGTAAGCCCCACAATTCCACTACCAACAATGACTACATCAAATGAGCTGATACTGGAGCTGCGGCCACCCCCGCATAGTAGCCCAGGCACCCTGGACGCCGTCCCGCTTGCATGGAGGAAGCCCCCCAGCACTGTACCAGACCAGTCCGCAGACACCACCTACGTAACACAGGGTCTGCCACATGGCCTGCGCCACCTCCAAAATACAACTTTGTTAAAAATACAAGTATCTACTTTCTTGCTTATGATGCTTACTGAGACTTATGACCTAAGAAAAGATTTTTGTGAGATTCTCACATGGGTCTAAGCATTTCTCCAGGATTTCCTTAGGGTCTAATGTCTTCTTAAATACTCACTGGCACCCAAGGTTTTTCCCAGATTCATACTGGGGCCTAAGGCTTTCCCCAGGTTCTCATTGTGTCATAAGTCATTTTAGGGTTTCACTGGGACTCAGGGCCTTCCCTTGTACTCAGAGTTTCATGGAGGTCTTCATTGAGTTGTAATTGGGGCCTAAGGCCTTCTCAGGGTCTCACTGGGACCTACAAACTTCCCCTGTATCTTCCTTGGGCCCAAGGACTTGCCAAGTTCTCATTGGCACCTAAAGCCTTCCCTAGTTTATTACTGAGAATAAAGCATTCTTAGGTTCTCAGGAAGGCTGTGATTGAAGCTTTCTTCTTTCACTGGTGTCTAATTTGTCTGAGGTCAGGGAATGTTTCCTTTGGCCAATGAATGACCTGAGAAAAAGTTTCAAGTCTTTTCCCTGTTTCTGCGACCTTGTCTCAGGCATTCAGACTGCCAAGCAATATAATGTCAAGGTTTCTTCATTTTATTCAATCGGTACCTCTACTTCAGCAAAATGACCCTCACCAAACAGCTGATCTTTAGAAATATTGATACCTCTGACTTTAGTTTGTCATGCTATCTCCTTCATGTCCTCTCTCCACCATGAGAACCACTTTAAACGTTACCCAGTTCTAATATTGCTTTTGTCGGATCCTTTTAGTCTTGGAGAAATTATTCTATTTTTAATAGCCCAAGTAGTCAGCATTTGTTTTACAAACAGCAAATGCATTCCAAAATTAGTGACACTTTCCTTAAATTTTCTCAGTTCTAACATATCCCTGGGTTGCCATTATAATTCCGGATAATTCTGTGGATGATCATTATCTGCTGCTCTTTGTTGCATACTAACTGGATAAAGTAAAATTTGTTTGCTAACAACCTTTGGTTATCTTTCTCTAATTTTATCTTCTGTCTATACCTGAGTATTTTCCCTAATCAATATTTTAAGTTCCTCCCTTTAGGTCTGTGCCCATGCTTTATATCTCTCCTTTGTTGTCCATCTTCTTCCATAACTTTCCTGTGTCTGCTGTTCAAGATTCCTCTTCCGCATTTTAATTATTCTAATTCTGTTATTCTGATGTATATTTTATTTTGATTGGTTAATTTTAAACCTCTGAGCCTTATTCCAGTCCTCATTACTTTCTCTCTACCACTCACTCTGATTTGTGAAGTGTCTCATCCTTTGTTCTAGTACCTTCTCCATCTCCTGTCTTCAATCTTCATTTGCTTCTCTTTGTGGTTTATCTTGACCTATACATTCCTGTACCTTTAGTTCTAGTGTTTCCTCTAGACCTTGTTGCCAAGTCTTACATTTGTCTCTCTGTTGTTCATTTTGCTCTATAAATTCCTGTATCTCCTGTTCCAGGCTCTGCTTCCATAATTTTATTTTTCTTTACGTTGTAATTCTGATATTGTAGTATCTACCTTATTTTGAGTTACTAACTGTAGTAAATTATCCTCTAGGTTTTGCTTCCAAATTTTATTGCTATGTCTCTGTTGTTCAGTCTGACATATGAAAGTCTCTATCTTATGTTCTAGCATCTGTTCGAGCTCTTGCCTCCAACCTTCATTTTTCTTCATTTTTTTGTTGTATAAAATCTAATCTCTTTTAAAGACTCATAATTTTTTATCTAGGTCCCTGTCTTGTGAGAAGACATAGCAAGCCAAGATACTTAACTTGAATCCATCCCTTTCAAACCATTCAAATTAGCATTTCAATTTATAATTCTTTTTTTTTCAGAGTAAATTTGAAGTGTTTTTATTACAAGAAAAGGGAATTATGTGGGCTGATACATACTATAACTATTTCTCTTTTTTTAATTAGATATTTTCTTTATTTACATGTCATATGACTTTTCCTTTCCCAGTTTCCCCTCAAAACAAAACAAAACAAAACAAAAACAAAAACAAGAACAAACCCCTGTTGCCTTCCCCCTCCCCCTGCTTGCCACCCCACCCTCTCCCACTTATTGGCCCTGGCCATTCCCCTACACTGGGACACAGAACCTTCACAGGGCCAAGGGCCTCTCCTCCCATTGATGATCGACTTTGCAATCCTCTACTATGCACATGCTGCCAGAACAATCATCTTATCTGGAGCTTTTTGTGTCTTTGTCTCCCTCTAGTGTTCGATTCAAGACACTGCAGTACTCTCCACTTCTTTTATTTGCAGGGTGGAACAAACAAACTGTAGAAGGACCTACAAAATCTGCTCTTCTGAGCCATCTCTGCCTTTGGGTTGAGGGCAGCAGCATGTGGGCCAATCTCAGGCAGCCTGCAGTGCAAGCAGTCTGTAGAGCCAATCTGGCTGTCTCATGTCCTGCTTAGAGATGGGGGATATGGGAAAGCAAGCACAGGAAGGCTTGCTCAGGCAGAGATGCCCGAATCAGCCTATATGCCTATGAGAAGGCTTTGGAAAGTTAGCTGCCATTTTTTCAGCTGCTGATCCTCAGCTGTGAAGGCTGCTTCACAGGCAGTTGTGCCCTAGGGTCTTTGGTCCTTCTTTATGCTCAGGGAAACATAACCTTGTTGTGACACTGGAGCTGACTAAGTCTCAGCTTGGGGATGGGTTGCTGCCTCTGGTTGCCATGGTTTGCATCAGGCTTAGGGAGGGAGCTTCTAAGTAGCTCTCTATAAACCTGTTAGAACCACTAGATGTTTAATTTCCACCCTGCTGCAGCTTTAGAGCACAGCCCTAGTTGTTTATATTGGGGGGGGGGTGCTCTTATCTCAGCTTTCTTGGGTTCTAAACCCTAGGTTGGAAGCCAATTTGTTGCTCTAATTTCTAACCACAATAAACCCATATAAAAACATATAATCCAATAATTGATTGTAAGTTATATGCCTAGATTGGGGAGATCTAACACTACACTAACTTATTCCCCTTGCTACTTGCACTTTCTCCTGGCCATGTGGTTCAGATCTTTCTCAGCTTCCTCTTCCTCTTCAGCCCTCTCTCCTTGCCCTCTTGTCATCCTGCCTCGCTCCACCTGACCCCACTGTCAAACCTCCAGTCTCATCTTTCCCTTCACTGCCCAGACACAGGCTCTAGCTTTATTGACCAGTTAATATGGGGAGAGGGTTGCATGAAATCACCTGAGTATGTGATGGACTGCTCACTGGGGACAACTCTTGAGGAAGCAGAATTAACATCAGAATACAAAAATCATCAGGACCACCCACAACAATGCTGGATAATTTAAATGGTAACACTAACTATGGTTTAAGATCTTCTCCAAAGAGTAACTGAAGCCCAAGGCTTTCCCCGGGGTTCTCACTGGAGCCTGAGGGCTTCACATGTTACCACTGTGGCCTACAGCTTTCCAAAGCTGTTTCTATGTCTTAATGCCTGGCCCAGGTTCTCACTAGAGCCTGTATGCACAGGGTTTCAAATGGGCCTACAATTTTAAGTTCTCATGGAATCTAGAAAGCCATCACCAGATTTTCACTGGGTCTGAAGACTTTCCTCATGTTCTCATTGTGACCTATAACATTCCACAGGTTCTCAATGTGGCTAAAGGCCTTCTTCAACGTCTTAAAGAGATATTTTGCCTTCCTTAAGTTTCTTTTTGGGACACAAAGGATCTTATATTTTCTCATGTGTTCCCAAGGCTCTTTGTGGGTTCTAACTGTTATCCAAGGCCTTCCTGAGAAACACAAGGCCCAAGGCCTTTCCTGGGTTTGACATGAGTCCTAAGGCCTTTCAAAGGTTTACACTGGGGCTGGTGAGATGGCTCAGCGGGTAAGAGTACTGACTGCTCTTCCGAAGGTCCTGAGTTCGGATCCCAGCAACCACATGGTGGCTCACAACCATCCGTGATGAGATCTGACGCCCTCTTCTGGTGTGTCTGAAGGCAGCAGCTACAGTGTATTATGCTGGAGCAAGCAGAGGTCCTGAGTTCAATTCCCAGCAACCACATGATGGCTCACAGCCATCTGTACAGTACAGTGTACTCATACACATAAAATAAATAAATAAAAGGTTTACACTGGCACCTAAGACCTTCCATGTTTCTTACTGCTGTCTAAGAGTTTCCACAGGATTTCACCGGCACCTACGGACTTCCCAGGTGGTCAGTGGTGTCTAAGACCTTCTGGCCTTCCCCAAGTTCTCACTAGTCATGAACCCTTGCCAAGGTTCTCATTGAAGCCAAATGCTTCTTTAGTTACTCAGTGGTGCCTAAAATCTAAATCTTGCCTCTGGGTCTTATAGCCTTGCCCGGTTCTTGTCTGGGACTAAGGTATTATTCTTAGGTTTCACTGTTGGCTAAAATATTTCTGGTTATTATAGGCTCTATAAGGCTTTGGACAGGTTTAAACTGGGTCTGTAGGCCATGTATGTGTTCTCTCTGTGGTGTAAAATGTTATATAGATTTCTACTGAGGCTTACAGGCCTTTACAAGTTTACACTTAGACATAAGGTCTCCTACATAGTCTCACTGAGTCCTTAGACTTTCCTCAGTTTTTAACCTTTGCCAAAAACCCTCTCCAGAATCTTGCCGAGGTTTAAGGCCTGCTCCAGGTTCTAACTGTGACCTAATCCCTTCTCCAAAGTATTATTGAAACCTAAGGACTTTACATAAGTTCTTTCCCTGATTTTCAGTGAGGACTAAGGCTAGTTGTCACTGGAGCATGAGCCCTTTACGTAATCTCACTGGTGTATGCCTTCAGCAGACTCTTACAGGACCAAAGGCCTAGAGACTAATGCAATTTTCCTTTGTGGTAGTTTGAATATGCTTGGCCCATGGGAAGTAGCACTATTAGGAGGCATGGCCTGATTGTCTGAGCAGTAACCTTGTTAGAGAAAGTGTGTTACTGTGGACGTGGGGTTTTAAAATCTCATATACATCTCTAAATCTGGCTAATGTGATTAAGAGTTTTCTTCTAGTGGCCTTTGGATTAATATGCACAACTCTTAGCTCCTACTATTCCATGCTTTCCTGGACACTGCCAATTTTCCACATTGATAATGGACTGAACCTCTGAACCTGTAAGCCAGCTCCAATTAAATGTTGTCCTTGATAAACTTGCCTTGGCTATGGTGTCTCTTCACAGGAATAGAAACCCAAACTAAGACATCTTCGTTCTCATTAGGTCTTAGAGCTTTGTCCACATTATTGTATAAATGTTAAAGACTCCAGGAACTACTCAGTCTGAGTGGAGTCTAAAAATTTACCCTTGTTCTCACAGGTTTTATGTGGCCATTATAGGTTGTTCACTGGGTCTGAAGCTCTTTCCCATGATCTTACTGTGGCCTAAAACATTCTGAAGGTTCTCACTGGGGCCTAAGGCCTCCTCTAGGTTCTGACTGCAATCTAATGCTTAGGCTTTCTCCAATTACTTATTAGGTCCTATGGCGTTTTCCATGTTCCCACTGAGGCTTAAAACCTTCTACAGGAATTCAATGGGTCCTAAGGATTTACCAGGTTGTCACCAGTGTCCACGTTTTCCCCATGTTCTCACTGGGTCTTAAAGCATTGCCTAGTTTTTCACTGGGGCCTAAGAATTTTTCCAAGTCCTCACAGATTCTAGAAGCTCTTTTGTAGTTTTATACTGTGCCTAAGAACTTTTCCACATTCTTCCTGTGTCCAATAACCTTATATACATTTTTACTGGATCTTAAGTTTTTCTCTTGGTTCACACTGACATCTATGGTCTTCTCCAATTCTCACTGAGGCCTTTGGCCTTGTCCAAGTTCTCACTTACTGTATGATAAAACCTTCTAGTTCTTACTTTAATCTCAGGCCTTCTCAGATTCTCATTGTTGGCCTAAGACCTTCTGGGACATAAGTGTGGCCTATGACCTTTGCTATGTTCTCATAGTATCTTATAGTCTTGCCCACATTCTCTGTCATGCCTAAGGTATTGTCAGGATTTCACTGGTGCCTAAAAATTTCCCCCAGATTTCTAGGGTTTTATAAAGCCTGAAGACATTTCCAATGTTCCCAGTATAGAAAAATTTATACAAGTTCTCACTCATGCTGTTACTAGGTTTTCACTACATTCTAAGGTGTTCTCCAAAGTCTTTTTGAGGCCTTAGGCCTTCTCCTGCTTCTCAGTAAGGCTTAAAACCTTTTACAGGTTTCACTGGACATAAGAACTGGTCAAGGTTCAGACTCCTGGACCCTTTTCCAAATTATTTATGAGGCCTAAGGCCTTCCCCAATTTCTCATTATCACCTAAAACCTACTCAGTGAAGTTGAAGGCCTTCTCAGATCACTATAATCTAACTCTTCTTTGCCCATGTTCTCACTGGTACCTCAAGCTTTACCAAGAGTCTCAATGGAGCCTAAGTATAGAGAAATGGCCTGAGGAGACTGCTCCCAGCTAGATTTGAGGCAACTCAGGCTGAGACTGAGGAAGCATACTTCCTCAGAGAATCCTGGTGTCTTGCCAAGTAAGCTGCAAACCTGAGGAAGTGACCTTCAAGATCCACTCCTCATGAGAAGTAACTTTGTCTATAGTTTAATTAGACATCACACCAAAAAGTTGGACTGCAGACAGATTTCTCAGTCTTCAAGGAGGTTTGGGTCACCTTGAGCCAAGATGAGAGAGATGTCGATAGGTAAATGACACCTGGTGGGAATGAGAAACTGGCAAATCTTTATTCTGCTTTCTGTATAAAAGATTCTGAAAGTGTGCATTGGCTATCTATGGCTGTGTGTTCCCTGTGTCCTGTTTAAGGCAGCTCTACCATTGGGACATTGATACCTAAGGTCCCCCCCATGTTTCTAATGGGTTCTCAGGCCTTCCCATTTTCTCACTGGGTCTATAGACTTCCTCAGGTTCTCAAGGGAGCCTCTGGTCTTCCCCAAGCCCTCACTGGGGTATTAAACAGCATCCTAGTGAGGTAACCCAGACCCAAAAGTATATACACGGTATACTCACTGATAAGTAAATATTAGCCCAAAAGTACAGAATACCCATGATATACCTACAGACCCAAAGAAGTTAAACAAGGAAGAAGGCCCAAATGAAGATGTTTAAATCCCACTTAGAAGGGGGAACAAAGTAGTCCATGGGAGACAGAGGGAGGGAAGGAGCTGGGTGGGAGAGGGGAGGAGAGGAATAGGGGGGCAGGATTAGGGATGGGAAAGACAGGAGAGAGGCCCAGATGGCTAGGAGAATGAATGGAAATACTCTGCTTGTGGTGGTGGTAGGTGGGGGGAATTTCTAAAAAAGTCCCTGGGGAGGCTCCCAGGAATCGATGTGGGTGACCTTAGCTGAAATGGCCAACAGTGGGGATATGGAAACTGAGGAGACTATATCCAGTTTCCAGACAGGACCCCCAGTGGAGGGATGAGGACACCAACCCACCTACAAAACTTTTGACCCAAAATTGTTCCTGTCTACAAAAGATTCAGGGACAAAGATGAAGCAGAGACTGAAGGAATGGCTGGCCAGTTAATTTTGCAGAGGGTTGAGGCACCAGGGACAGGAAAAACCAGGGGATTTCACATTCTCAGAGGCAAAGGAGGGGATAAAGGGAGGAACTCTGTGTGTCTGCGTGGTGGGGGGGGACCAGGAGGGGCGACAGCATTTTCAATGTTTTTTTTTTTTTTTAAAAAGAGAAGCTAATAGCCTTCTCAAGATGTTTATTTAGATCGTAGGCCTTCCCTTCATTCTTACTATGCCTAAAGTCTTATACAGCTTCTGATTGGAGCTTAAGACATTTCTCAGAGTCTTAATTGGTCCTAAGGTCTTTCCCATAGTCTTACTGAGTCTTAAAGCATTTCTGAGTTCTCCTGGGCCCTAAAGCACTCCCCAGTTCTCACTAGTGTCTAAGCCATCTGTAGGTTCCGGTGTCCTAAGATTTTTCCTGTGTTGACACGGGCGTGTAAGGTTTCAGTGTTCTCGCCGATGCTCAAAGCCTTGCCTAGATTATCATTATAGATTAAAACATTACTGAAGGGCTCCCTGTTGTCTAAAGTCCTTTCCAAGTTTTAAAGAATCTATAAGGTCTTTGACACCTCTTCCCTGGGTTAAAACCTTCTCCATGTTCTCACTGTGGTTTAAAAACTTCTACAGGCTATTACTTGAGCTTGAGGCAGGCACACCTGTGTGTGTCTCAACGGGGCCTAAATTTTTCCCTTGTTCTCTAAGGATTTTCATTTTAAACTCAACTTAAAAAAATAAGTTTTATTTATTTTATTTATATGAGTACAATGTCAGTGTTTTCAGATACTTCAGAAGGCACTGGATTCCATTATAGATGGTTGTAAGCCACCAGTTGCTGGGAATTGAACTCAGGACTTCTGGAAGAGCAACCAGTGCTCTTAACCTCTGAGCTGTATCTCCAGCCTCACACAGGATCTTAATGTTTCCTTAGATTCTGATTGGAATATAAGGACTTCCAAGGTTGTACCTTGGCCCTAAATTTTTCCTGAGATTTTTTTAAAACGACTATTGACTTCCTGGATTGTCATTGGGTTCTAAAGCCTTATGTATGCTCTCACTTGGTCTTAAGGTTCTTACTGGAGCCTAAGGCATAAGCCAGGTCTCATGCTGCAGTCAGCCAACCTTGACCTCTCTCAACCCGTGGGAGAAACAGGATTCTGGTCAGGTTGGCAAGGCGTTGACAAAAATAACAGACGCGTCACAAGGAAGTGCAGGAACTGAATGTATTTCTCAAAATGGCATCAGACTTTTACAGTCATTACAAAAGAGAAAAGAAAAATCTGGTAGCTCAGCGGTTAAGGTACATCTGGCCATCTAAAACACACTGGGTAGGGCTGGTGAGATGGCTCAGCGGGTAAGAACACCAATTGCTCTTCCCCTCTTCATGAGTTCAAATCCCAGCAACCACGTGGTGGCTCACAACCACCTGTAATGAGATCTGACGCCCTCTTCTGGAGCATCTGAAGACAGCTACAGTGTACTTGTAATAAATAAATAAATCTTAAAAAAAAAAAAAAATAACCACACTGAGTCTAAAACAGCAGCCATCTCCTCTGGACTGGTGCAGCTCCCCCGGGGCTCCAAGCAGCTCGGGCCTGCATGGGCCGGGCCACAGTCCTGGGGGGGCTGCGGGTGAGCCAGCCAGGAGAGTAGAGGCTTGAATCTCGAATGCTCTTCTACTGCACACTGTCACACACACACACACACACACACACACACACACACACACACACACACTCAGCACAAGGTCCTGCCCATCCCTAGTAAAGGGCCACTATGCTAATCTTTTGGGCTAGTCAATGCCGGACCTTCCTCATTATCTCCCTAACAGTGCCGGAGGCAATTAGTCTGAATGTGTAACATTGCCTGAGAAATTCCAAGCCAGGGTTTGGCTAGGATGTTGGAACATTGGTGGAGGTCAGAGTTTAATTTTGCCTAGCTATTAGTAAATCATATCTTGGTGGGCATCTAGCACGCAAGACTATAGCAAGGACATATCTGGCTACCTCTGAGTTAGGGGTTGCAGGAGATGGTTTCCTTGAAGCTTTTTGCCTCATAAACTGCTGTCACACAGTAATGTGCGAGGCGTCATTACTGCCAAAAGTTCTGTTAGTCTCACAGGTTCTATAAGGCTGTTGGCAGCTGTTCATTTTCATTGATTGTGCAGGCACTAGCCGTGTTCTTGCTTGAGCATAACAGTCTTCAGGTTCTCACTGGAAAATAAGGCCTTCCCCAGGTTATCACTGGGTCCTAAACATTCTACAGGTTCTCAGTGGGGCTAGAGGCTTTATCAAATTCTCTCTTGGATCCAAGTCCTTCTCTAGGCACATTGAGGCTTCAAGCCTTCCTCAGATTTTGACTCTTACTATACATTTTCTACAGATATTCACTGGAGTTTATGGAATTCCTCTGGGTCTGCAGGAGGCCTAAGGCCTTTCCTATGTTCTCAGTCAGTCATAAAGCTTCCTCAAGTTTTCACTGGGGACTAAGGCCTCTCCCAGTTTATAACTGGGGCATAAGGCCTTCCTTGGTTTCACCTGAGCCAAAGGCCTTCTAAGATTCTTTCTGGTCTCTAAAGCCTTCCACAAGTTGTTACTGGGGCTTAAGGCCTTCCTAGGTCATTACTGGATGTAAGACTTTCCCTGTTCTCACTGTTTCTTAAGTTCTTGTGCAGGCTCTCACTGGATGGAACCTAAGGCAATATCAGATATCACTATGCCTAAAATATTCCCTAGTTCTCAGGGGTTCTCTAAGACCTGCAATAGTTTTGTTTTTCTTTTTAAACTGGGTCTGAAGGCCTTCTCCCTGTAGCCTAAAGTCTTCATTGGTTCTCACTGGGGCTTATGTCTTTTCTAGGTTCACACTGGGATCTAAGGACTTTCCAAATTTCACATTGAAACCTTAAGCCTTCCTAAGGTTCTTATTGGAGCCAAAAATCTCCTAAAAGTTTTTATTCGGGGCTTAAGACATCCCCCAGGTTATCCCTGGGTTCAAAAGTCTTCCCTGTGTTCTCATTGGATCTGAAAGCCTTGCTTGGTTTCTTAGTGGAGCCTAAGGCATTAACCAAGATCTAACTGGGGCCTAAAAATTTCCCCCAAATTCTCACAAGGTAAACATGGTTTTCACTGGGTCAGAAGACATTCCCCATTTTCTCACTGTGGTCTAAATGTTTATGCAAATTCTCATTCAAGCTAGCAGCCTTCTACAGGTCATGAATGGATTCTAGAGCCTTCTTCCAAATTTTATTGAGACCATAGGCTTAGCATGTTGTCACTGGGTCCTAAACTTTCTATTGGTTCTCACTCAGGCTTAAGGCCTACTTCAGGCTCTATGTGTGATCTAAGGCCTCCTCCAAAGTCTTACTGAGGCCCAAACCTTCCCCAGATTGTCACTGGTGCCTAATCCCTTCCCAGATTGTCACAGAGTCTAAGATCTTTCCCACATTCTCACTGGGTCTTAAAGCCTTTCCCAGGTTCTTTCTGGAGCCTAAAGTTCACTGGGTCCTAAAATTTTTTACAAAATCTCACAGATTCTATAAGAACTTAGACCAGTATCACTGGGTCTAATGTCTTTCCATATTCTGCAAGTTTCAGGGGTCTAACCATTTTCTCACATTCTCACTGGTTCTGTAAGGCATCCAATAGTTTTTTTGCTATTCTTTTTGTTTCCCCTTCCCTTCTCCCTCTTGCTCTCCCCCCCCCCCCCCCACTCAGGCCCTCACTTGCACCGTGCCCGGTGTTTTGCTATTCTTAAGACCTTTTTTATGTTTCCACTGTGGCCTTAAACTTTTTGCAGGTTCTTCCTGAGGCACTGTGTCTAAAGGCCTTTGCCATTTTCTTTCTGGGGCCTACAATATTCTATAGGTGCTCACTTGGGCTTAAGGCCTTCTTCAGGATCTCACTAACTCCATCTCTAAAGTCTCTTTGAAGCCTTAGGCCTTGGCTAGGATCTCACTGCAGCCTAAAGCCTAAAACCTTTTAAATATCCACACTGACTCTTGAGACTTAGTTTCTTACTGGGATCCAAGGACTTCCCCCAAGTCTCATTGAGGCCTAAGGCCTTCCCCAGAATCTCACCATGACTTAAAACTTCTACAGGTCCTCACTGAGTCTTAAGGCCTTCTCCACATACCTACTGTGATCTAAGACCTTTTTGAAAGTTTCATTTATGCCAAAAGCCATGCTCAGGTTCTCAGTGGGCTAAATCTTTCCACAGATTCTCACTGACATTCCTCTGAGTCTCAGTAGTACCTAAGGCTTTTCCCTGTTCTTACTTGGTCTTAAAGTTTCTCTTGGTTCTCATGGGGATCAAGGACTTCCCCATGTTTTTACTTGGAATAAAGGCCTTTCTAGGTGGTAACTGCAGCCTAAAGCCTTCCTTGTGTTCTCACAGATTCTTAAACATTCATCCATGTGTTCATGGAAGGTAAAACAGTACCTTGGGTCTCACTGGGGCCTAAAATACTAAGTTCTCACAACCTGGGAATATGTATAGAAGTTTTAAGCCATGGAGGGATTCTGGACCACAGAAACTAAGTACATGTTTTATAAAGCCTTTGACAGGCTTTCACTGGGACTGAAGGCTTTCTTCCATATTTTCACTGTGGACAAAATGCATCTACAGGTTCTCACTGCAGTCTAAGGCTTTCTCTAGTATCATTGAGAAAGGTTTTAGACTTTCTCCACATTCTTGCAGGTTTTCATGGTGCCTGAGGCCTTCCCAGGTTTTGATTGCAGCACTTTGCCTTCCTTCCCTAGAATCTCATTGAGGCTTAAGGCCTTCCCAGGTTTTTTTCTCGGGCCTTAAACCTTCTGCAGGTTTAACCTTTGGGGTGTAAGGCCTCTCAGATTCTGAAAGAAGCTGAAACCCTTATAGAGGTTCTCAGTGAGCCTTATGCACTTCTCCAAGTTCTCTCTTGGACTTCAGGCCTTTTCTAAAGTCTCAATGAAGCCCAAGGCCTTCTAGTTATTTTCACTGGAGTCTAAGGACTTCTCAAGCTTTCCTGGGGTCTAAGATCTTCCAAGTTGGGATAACTTTTTTTTACATTGTGTGACGATATGTCTCTGTATTTTCAATTATAATTCTGTACCAGCAGTGAGCTAAATGCTGGCAGGATTTTGGTATTGTCATTTATATGGCCTATCATCATCTTTTCTATTTTGTAATTATTTGTTCTTCCTCATCCGGCTAAAGACAATCTAGAATTGCATCAGAGGTTGCCTTGCTGCTGATTGGTTATAATAAAGATCTGATGGCAAATAGCTGTGTAGGAAATGGGAGCAGAACTTCCAAGAGAGAGAGGGGGGGATCCTGGGAGAAGAAAGCACGTGTCAGAGATTTGGGAGGGGGACATGGTAAGGAACAGACATAGCCTGTAGAGAAGTACAGAGGTATAGATATTTCTACATGGTCGGCGTATAGGCTAGATAGTTAAGTTAGATTAGCTAGCTGAGAGACTGCCCAAGCAAAAGGTCTAAGCCTTAAGCTGATAAGTCCAGCCAGCGGAACTATTTGGGGTCTGTCGGTCACCTTAGGCTGGAGATTGGACTGGACCTGTAGAGAAAAGCAAGCGCAGAAAAGAAGGAAAGACACCAAGTAGAGTCCATCAAGGCGCAACTTTACTTTGGGGGAAGCTGGGCTTAAATATCCAGAGGTACAAAATGTGGAACCTACACAAAGAGCACAATTTTACATAAAGTAAATATAGCTTCTAGACAGAAAGGCGACTCTCAGGTAGGTGAATTGTTTACAATAAACAAATGACTTCAAACAGCAAAGATAACAGCAGGTCTGCTTCTCACTAGCAGGATAAGCAAGCAGGCTGTGGCTTTGATCCGGCACAGCAGGGATCGGGGCACAACAGGTGTGAGGTGTTGGCTCTGGTTTCGCTATGGATGCTAGGCAAAGACGATTCTTAGCAATTCTCAGCAACGTTCAGACAAGGCAAAAGGATGCCAACATTAAGCTATATAGAAGACTCCTTATCATTATTTATACCACTGGAGGCTCCAAGAAATCCTGCTACACCTTTCTGTGTTATCACTTAACTTAAAGACTTGCCCAGGTTCTCACTTGAGTATAAGCCATTACCCAGGGTCTCAATGGGACCTAAACATTTTCACAAATTTTCTGGTCTGTAAAGGTTCAACAGGTTTTCAGTGGGTATGAACATTTCCTTATACCTTCACTGTGGTTTTGTCTTAGTCAGGGTTTCTATTCCTGCATAAACATCATGACCAAGAAGCAAGTTGGGGAGGAAAGGGTTTATTCAGCTTATATTTCCACATTGCTGGCTTCCCCTGGCTTGCTCAGCTTGCTTTCTTGTAGAACCCAAGACTACCAGCCCACAGATGGTACCACCTACAAGGCCCCCTCGCCCTTGATCGCTAATTGAGAAAATGCCCCACAGCTGGACCTCATGGAGGCACTTCCCCAACTGAAGCTCCTTTCTCTGTGATAACTTCAGCCTGTGTCAAGTTGACACACAAAACCAGCCAGTACAGGTCTACAATCTTCTTCATGTTGTCAGTGTGGCTGAAGGCTTTCCCTAGGTTCTCACTGATATTTTCAACCTTCTCCAGTGTCTCATTTAGATCTTAGACCTTTCCCAGCATTTCACTGGGCCTAAAAACATCTACATGCTCTCACTGTATTAAGGCCTTGAATTTGTCACTGCGATCTTGAGGCCAAAAGGTTCACCAAGTTCACCAAGTTCTTCTCCAGGTTCACCAAGGCCTAAAACCTGTAGAGTTTCATTGGAGCTTAAGACATTCCTTAATATCTCCCTAGAACCTTTCTACGTGGTCTCACTGGGCCTTAAGACGTATCTTAGGGTTTGCAATGCTGCCTAAATTTTTCCCCATATTCTCACTAGGTGCTATAGTTCTTCATGTTATCAGTGAGTTTTAATGGTTTCCCTTGGTTATCACTGGGGCCTAAGGTCTGTCTAAGTTGTCACTTGGGCCTAAGTCCCTTCCAGGTTTTCAGTGGTATCTAAGGAGTTCTGCACTGTATCCATGGGGCCTAATGCTTCCCATAATTGTCACTGGGGTCTAAGATTTTACCTATGGTCTCATGCTTTAAAGTCTTGCCCAGTATTTTACTGGGGCCTAAGGCTTTATGCAGTGTCTATCAGACTCTTAAAGTTTTCCCAATTTCTGTCAACAGAACTTTTTTTTTTTTTAACAAGTTTTCACTGGTTCTGAAGGCCTTACCCAGGTTCTTCTTCTTTTTTTTTTTTTTTCTTATTCACTTTACATCCTGCTCACTGCCCCCTGCAGGTCACCCCTTCTCACAAGCCTTTCCCCATTTCACCTCTCCTACTCTCTGAGCAGGTGGGTTCTTCATGGGTATTCCCCTACCCTGGCCCTTCAAGTCTCTGAGAGACTAGGTACTTCCTCTCCCATTGAGGCCAGAAAAGGCAGCTCAAATAGAAGAACATATGCCATGTATAGGTAGCAGCTTTTGAGATAGCCCTGCTTCAGTTGTTCAGGACTCACATGAAGACCAAGCTGCACATCTGCCAGAATTTAGGCAGCATTGCAAACCCTAAGATATGTCTTAAGGCCCAGTGAGAACATGTAGAAAGGTTTAGGCACATTGATAACCCTGAGGAGGCCTTAAGACAAGGCCTCAGATGTATGGGGAGGCCTAGGTCCAGCCCATGTATGTTCATTGCTTGGTGGTTCAGACACATCTCTTGTAGCAAGGAAGAAACCCCAGTGAAGTGATAGAAACACAAACCCAACAACAAAGCTTTCAACCCAACACTTATCCTGTCTACAAGAAATGTAGATATGGAGGCGGGAGCAGAGACTGAAGGAATGGCCAACCAATAACCAGCCCAACTTAGGACCCATCCCCTGGGCAAAGTAGCAATCCCTAACGCTATTAATGATACTCTTTTATGCTTGCAAACAGGAGCATAATGTCCTCTGAGAGGCTTGATGCAGTAGCTGACTCAAATACAGACACCCTTAGCCAAACAGTGGATGGAGTTTGGGAACTCTTATGAAAGAATAGGAGGAAGGCCCACAGGAAGACCAACAGAGTCAACTAGCATGGACCTACTCTAGGTTCTTACTGGGGCCTAAATTCTTGTATACAAACTCACTATGACTTGAAGACTTTCTAGTGTATCCCTGAGATTTAAGCCCTTCCCTGTGTTCTAAGTATTAAGCTTTGCCCAGGTTCATGCTGGAATCTAAGGCATCACCCAGGATTTCACTAAGTCCTTAAGCTTTCCTCAAGTTCTCACAGGTTCCATAAGATCTTTCATTGTTTTCACTATATTTGAAAGCTTTCCTTGTT
>JADRCD010229389.1:12472-25220 GCA_019843815.1 Montemys delectorum
ACACACACACACACACACACACACACACCCTCAGGAGGTGACAGTGAGAGAGAAATACAATAATACAATTTTGGGATCTAGAGACGGGAGGACGGAAATGACAGATCCTTGCTTTAGAAAGGTCATAGAGCTAGGTATGATGATTCTGCCTGCAATCCCAGCCACTCAGGAAGCTGAAGCAGGAGGATTGCAAGTTGTAGGGTCAGCCTGAGCCACATGGAAGGAGGAGGAGAAGAAGCGGGGGGTAGGGGGGGGAGGAGAGTAGGGGGAGGGGGAGGGGAGGAAGAAGGAAGCAAGAAAATAGTAAGAAATAATTCAGAGTTAAGAGAGTGGCCCCCAAGGAAAAGGGTACCCGACAGACCCCCAGGATATCTGGCTAGCAGCAAGTTGTTTTTCTCTGAGGCCTATTGTGGGGGAGGAGGCCGGGCATTGCAGCTTGGAAGGGATGGGAGAGAAACATCTTACGGTATACAAACTGTCCCCCAGGAACAAAGAGTTCTCTGCTGTGTTGCCTTGAAAGGAAGACCAGCCTGTAGGAGCCACTCCTGGGGCTGAAGGACACAGAAGTCAGTCAGGTAACGGTGGCCACTTCCACAGGTGGATTGAGGGCAAACAGTTGGGACCCACTTGGTTTCTGTGGGTGTCATCGCAGAAAACGGCAATTAGCTGGTCTAGGCAGAGAAGGGTTTCTTCTGGGTCTTCCAGCGGGGATACAAATGATAGGCAGGGCAGGTGGGTGGTCCCAGAACACGGGGGCAGGGACAGGAGGGAGGGGCCTATGGCCGTCCTCACAACCTCCTCCGGGGTTCCACATCAGAAAGAGATGTTTTTTTCAAGGCACTGGTAGCCAGAGGGGGATTGGAGATGCTAATTTCATTTCATTAGATCCCAGCAGCCTTGGATTACAGCAGGCAGGAGGGAGGAAGCAGAGCTGATGTGTTTTAAAAAGCTGCAGTTTTGCGCTGTTTTTAATTTAATGCTGCCGGTAAAAGATGCCGCCTTGGAGTCGCTAATGATGCTCGTGAATTATTTTGGTTGATTTACACACCCCTCCGACTTTAAATAACGAGGGAGGAAGGAGCGTGGGGTCCCCCCCTGGAGCTGTGAACCTGCAGCTGAGAGTCGATGTTGCTGGGGCTGGAGCCTCCTTATGCCCAGCTCCACCCTCGCCTGCTCCCGCCCCTCCCCCACCCCATCACGCCTCTCCTTGGCGTATCTTCTGGATACAAGCTTGGAACTGCCATTCTCCTTCAATCTTCTCGTCTCCATTCCATGTGGTGCCTGCTGGCCCTTGCTGAATATCGACAATGACAAGTATATTAGGAGTCCTTTCTGTGTGTCACATCTGGGGCAAGGCTCTTGACCTGCACAAACGCCAGTCGCACTCCTGTATGCTGAGAACTGATGCGATTTTTTCCCCTGAGTCCCCAAAAGGAAAATGAGAGGTTACGAAGCTTGCTGCAGGTCATCCAGCCAGGAAATGACATAGACACTCTAGGGCAGCAGGCCTCTCTTGTTTGGCTCAGTCTGGTACTTGCAGAGGCTGGGGGTGGGGGTGGGGGATACAATAAGTAAGCAAATGAGCTTAAATGTAGAGTCGAGCCACCTCCATGAAACTCGCTACTCCGCTTCCCAAACTGCAGCTGCTGTCTCCAGAGCGTCTGAGTTGACCAGCAAGGCTCGGACCAAAGGCAGACAAGACAGCAACCTTCTTCTGACCCCTGAATCCTAGGGCATCCAATCAGCCACCATGGCTAGCCCCAGGGCACCCGGCAGGAATGTGACCAGGAGACTGTGTTCTAGAAAACCCAAGCTTGGTGGCCAGAGCAAGGACCAGAGAAGAGCGTCCATTTATCTTGATTCCCAGCTTGTCTCCACCAGGGAAAAAGTCTCCTGTCCTCCCATGCCCCTTTCCTTTTCCTTCCTTTCAAAATGAAATTAGAGGCAGCCGGTAAAAGCATTAAGCCCCATCCAGCTTTTCCTTCCCCATCCATCATTCTGGGGCCAGAGCCTCAGAGCCGCAGCCTGGGATTGAGTGTCTTTCTAGCAATGGCAGCAGGTGAAGGGTGCGGGCAAGGAAGGAGACAGAGAGGCCAGTCCCCTCCATCCCCGGGGGAGGTGAGACAGCTGCATTCCAGCTCAGCCCAGCAGGAGGCTGGGCCAAGACAATCAGAGCAGCTGCCTGAATGAGGAGAGAACTCCAGCCCCAGGAAGGAAGCTGTGACTGGCATGGCAAAGGAGAAAAAAATCAGAGTCTATGCAATGATGCAAAGATTTTCCTCACCGGCCCTTGATCCTGATTCTTGGGACAAGAAGGAAGTTGTGAAGGGGAGAGGTTCAAATCCCAGCTCTTACGATAGGAGGTAGTGAGATGCCTTTAATCCCAGCACTGGGGAGGCAAGACAGGTAGATCTCTGAGTTTAAGGCCAGCCTTATCTACAGAGGAAGTTCAAGGACAGCCAGGACTATACAGAGAAAATATCTCAAAGGGAAAAAAGAAAAAACTCAGTTCTGCCTCAGTGTGGCTGTACTGGCTGGTTTTGTGTCAACTTGACACAGGCTGGAGTTATCACAGAGAAGGGAGCTTCAGTTAAGGAACTGCCTCCTTGAGACCCAGCTGTAAGGCATTTTCTCAGTTAGTGATCAAGGGGGGAGGGACCCTTGTGGGTGGAGCCATCCCTGGGCTGGTAGTCTTGGTTTCTATAAGAAAGCAGGCTGAGCAAGCCAGGGGAGGATAAGTGACATCCCTCCATGGCCTCTGCATCAGCTCCTGCTTCCTGCTCTGTTTGAGTTCCAGTCCTGACTTCCTTTGGTGACCAACAGCAGTGTAGCAAGTATAAGCTGAATAAACCCTTTCCTCCCCAACTTGCTTCTTGGTCATGATGTTTGTGCAGGAATAGAAACCCTGACTCAGACAGTGGCCTCAGGCAAGTCCCTAGACTTCTTCTAACTACATTTATTTGATGTAAAATAACGACTCAGCAGAGAGCAAGCAGCACTGTCCAACAGAGTGACTAGGTCAAATGTGTGCCCCAGTACAAAATGTAAATGCAGGCCCATGCCCAAAAATGTTATTAAGAATCCCATATGTCTTAAGGGGTTCATGAAACTAACCCTGGCACTGGGGAACTAAAAACAAGAAGATCAGAAGTTCAAGGTCATTCTCAGATGTATATCATGTTTAAGGTTAGCCTGGGCTACATGAGACCTTACCTCAGCATGTAAAGAATTTCAGGTGAGCCAAAGAAATGATGGCTCCTCAGTAGGCAGTGGACAGAGGATCACAAGTTTGAGGCCAGCCTGGTCTACAAAAGGAGTTCCAAGCCAGCCAGGGACATAGTAAGATTGTCTTGGGGGGGGGGGGGGGCGCGGGGGGGGGGGAATAATGTCTTAGTCACTGATCTACATCTTTGAAGAGACATCATGGCCAAGGCAACTCTTATAAAAGAAATCTTTTCATTGGGGCTGGCTTACAATTTCAGAGGTTTATTCCATTATCATCATAACGGGGAGCATGGTAGCACACAGGCAGGCAGACTTGGTCCTGGAGAGGTACCCAAGATCTACATCCAGATCCAGTGGCCCAGACAGAGATTCTGAGCTTGGCATGGGATTTTGAAATCTCAAAAGCCACCCCTAAAGACACACTTGCTCCAACAAGTCCACACCTCCTAATCCTTTCCAAACTGTGCCACTCCCTGATGACTAAGCATTCAGATGTATGAGCCTATAAAGGCTATTCTTATTCAGATCACCACAAATAATCATTGTTAGCATTGTGTCTAAACTCCACCCTACAGTTACCTGGCAACAGCCAGGTAGGCCTGACTCACTAGAAAAGGGGTTCCTTACCTCCTCCTCTCTCGCTCTTGCCTTCTTGCTCCTGCTCTGTCCTCTCACGCCATGCCCCCTCTCTCCCACTCCCTCTTCCCTTCTCTTTCCACATGTTTACGGCTGGCCTCCACTCCTCTACCCCTGTATTCTCTCTCTCTGCCTTTCTGTGCCTCTACTACCCTCTTAACTCCCCTCCCCATGCCATGAATAAACTCTATTCTATACTACACCTTCCTTCGGGTGGCTGGTTCCTCAGGGGAAAGGATGCCTTAGCATGGGCTGGATGAGGCAACCCTTCCCCCCATACCTCACCACAGCTCCATAGAACATATCTCCCGTCTCTTTATCTTTCAATAATAATTTCGGGATGGCAATGGAAGGACACTTAAGCCAAGCAGACCACCACAAGAGCCATGTACCTGTGACACTGACCTGGAAGGGGCTGTTCACCAAGATGTGAGACAGATGAGACCACTCTTTTTGTGGTAGTCTGGAGAGAGCCAAAAGCCATGGCTGTTCCCTCCCTGTGGGAGAACACTGGAGGCACTTGTGAGACTAGACAAGATGAGAAGCATGCTGCCCTCTTCCGTACGTGCCTCTGCCCTGCCTTTACAGCACCGGTTGGGCCAAGAGAGCCTTATTTCTGCAAGGGTCTGCTTGCAGACACAGGGCAGGCAGCCAGGAACTAGAGATTTGGATTCAAAAGCAGTTAAGAGAACTCTGAGGATGTTTAGGGGGATGGGGTCCTGGGATAGCCCAGCCTGGAACGTACATACCAGGTACTTATGTAACTAATACATATGTTTAAAAGATCTTGTTATAGGTAGAAGTCACCTGCCTAGGACGCGCGCGTGTACGTGTGTGTGTGTGTGTGTGTGTGTGTGTGTGTGTGTGTGTGTGTGTGTGTGTGTTGGGGTGCTCTCACACATTTGGAGACCAGAGAACAACCTTCCATGTCTACTCAAGTGTTCCTCCTCTCCCACCCCTCCCCCTTTCTAAGGGAGTCTCCCACTAGCCTGGAACTCACCAAATAGGGCTAGTGTGGCTGTCCAGCAAGCCCGAGATCCACCTGTCTCTACCTCCCTTGCTGTGAGAATAGAAGCATGTACTCCCACTCCAGCTAATTTTTCCCCAGTGGGTGCTGGGGATCGAACTCAGGTCCTTGTGCATGCAAGGCAACCACTCTACTGGCTGAGTTACCTCCCCGCTTTGCCAGTCTCTTTTACAATGATTGTAAGACCCTGTCAAGCCTTAGCTTACCAGAGACCCCCTGAGTGAATCACATGGAGCCTGATCGATGCAAAGAGCATGAGGATTTTTATTTCAGTGCACTGAGGCCGTCCCTGACCCTCAGGAAAGGAGGCGACCCCACACAACTTGTTCAGTGAGCTTTTATACGATTTTCAGGGCAGCAGCCATTAGATACAATGTGATTGGTAGAACAGTGTGACTTTTTAAACTGATTGGTCTTCAGGGAATGAGGTGGCAAGGACTTCCCTTGTCTGAAGGTGGGCAAAGATCCACCCTCCTGAATGTGCCCCCACCTGAGGGTTATTTCTCACCCTGTGATCTGAGGAATGTTAATTAGCCTTTCCCTTCTGGAGAGTTCTGCTACCTTCCTAAAGTTCCTGAGTTTATCTTATTAAAGAAATTCCTGGCCTCCCAGTGTTTTTCTGAGATGTCCCTGTTTAGTCGGATCTTACATTTCCCCCTTTTCTTTGTACATGCTTCAATCTTGAAGCTATTGTAGATAGGTATGCAGCTCATATCCCTGGTCCTCTGTAGAATGTAAAGGCCAAAGGTCAGAAGCAGGAGCAAAATCAGGGGTCCTAACAATGCAGACATAAAGGTAGTAAACCTGGGGGAGCTGTTAAACCAAGACTCCAAACAGCCCTGACTCTGTTCTCTCTTCCACTTGGCTAACCCTTCTCTCACCTTGGCCGTTGAATCTTTAACACCCCCGGAATGGTCTCTAGTATGTGCTTCCTTATGTTTCACACCTCAAAGTAGCATAGAAGAAATTTGGCCCCCTAACACTGATGGGCCTGCTGCTGGCTTCTCTCATCTCGGGGACACATATATATGAGGGTTTCTTGAAGGATACTTTTCAATTTTGAGAGTCCAAACCCTAAGCCCCACCCTCTAAGGCCACTTCTGGGACATGGTTTAGATTCACAAGTCCCTCGTCCCCCACATTCAGGCAATCCCTCTCCCTGTGTCTCCAGGGTAGCCACACCCCAGAAGTCAAGCCCACCGCTAAATCACAGAAATCAAAGACAGGGTCCAGCCACCAGATACAACTCGGGTAGTGGACCAAGCTACATCATCAGTGGCTGAGAGCACATGCCAAGTCACTTTGGTCAGGGTGTGGGTGCTACTGAGGCTCAGTGCTGGAAGATACACCATAGCCGTCTCATGGTTTCTCTGGCCTTGCAGAAGTGGGTTGCTTGGGTGTCTGGCTGCTATCTAGTTGGCATCAGGTGTAGGTGCTGATCTGATGTCAGGCAGACTCCAGGCAGCCACTCCATCCACTTTAATGGAGGTCAGGGTGGTCAACAACATCAGGAATGGCCCTCTCCACTTTGCTTCTCAATGTTCAGCACAACATTTCTTAACATATATCCAGTCTCCAACTTGGTACTTGTGTGGAACCTCTGGGGTACCTGCATTATACAGGGCACTAAGTTTAGGCCACAATTCCAAGTGGCTAATCTGGAAAGCTTGCTATCAAGCAATAAGATCCTTGTCAGCCTGAAAAGTCACCCTAGGGGTATCAAGAGTAGGAGTCAAGGGAGTGGGAATCCCATGCAGGATCTCAGAGGGATCAGGATAAAATGGTAGAGGGTGTTCAGGACCAAGGGGAGGGGCACCACCAGTCTGAGCCAGTCTCCAGGGTCAATTTATCAAGGTCTCTACCTGCTCTGAGCTCTGGGGACAGTACGCACAATGGGGCTTCCAATTATTCCCCAATATCTCTGCCAATCCCTGACTTACCTTAAGAGACAAAAGCAGGACCATTGTCCAATCCAATAACCTTGGGTACTCCGAACTTCTGGAAATTTTTCTTCTCTTTAGCTACCACAGTAGTGGTTTCCCGCTTGGTAGGGAATATCTCAACCTATCCAGGGAAAACATCTACAAACACTAGAAGGTATTTGTAACCATATTTTCCTGGCTTAACTTCTGTAAAATTGACCTACCAGTAAACTCCAGGCTGTTCTCCTGTAGGCCTTTCGCCCTGTTTACTCTTGGCTGCATAAGCATTACTTTACACTATTGTACTGTCTTTCTGGCCCAGAGCCTGAGGTATATATGGTTTTTTAAAATGCTTTATCCCCTAAATGAGTCCATCTGTGCTTTTGGCACAGTAATTCTTTTGCGTACTTTCTGGGGAGTACAGTTCTCCCTTCTTGTGTGCGCCATTGTCCTACTGTCTTAGTCAGGGTTTCTAGTCCTGCACAAACATCATGACCAAGAAGCAAGTTGGGGAGGAAAGGGTTTATTTAGCTTATATTTCCACACAGCTGTTGATCACCAGAGGAAATCAGGATTGGAACTCAAGCAGGTCAGGAAGCAGGAGCTCATGCACAGGCCATGGAGGGATGTTCCTTCCTGGCTTGCTTCCCCTGGCTTGCTCAGCCTGCTCTCTTATAGAACCCAAGACTTCCAGCCCAGAGATGGCACCACCCACAAGGGGCCCTACCCCCTTGATCACTAATTGAGAAAATGCCCCACAGATGAATCTCATGGAGGCACTTCCCCACCTGAAACTCCCTTCTCTGTGGTAACTGCAGCCTGTGTCAAGTTGACACACAAAACTAGCCAGTATACCTACCTTCTTTTGGTAATAGTTGGTAGGGTGGCTAGCAATCTGAGTCCTTTTTTCTTCAGTATGTTCTAAGTGAGGCCATTTCTTAGTCCAGTCCCAATTCTCAGTGGGTGTCTCTTGCAGACACATAACCAGGATAGGCTCCTGCATAATACTCACAGTTTCTGGCTTCATCAGATCCAAGATTTCCTGGTTGTTTCCTGGTTGTGAGTAGTCCTCTCTCTTGGTATATAGCCTCGTAGCAAAGGCATACCTGCTGTCCATGTAGATGTTGATCTTTGTGCCTGCCCCCAGGTCCAAGGCTTTGGTCAGGGCTATCAACTCTGCCTTTTAGGCTGACATTCTCGGAGGAAGCAGTTTCACCCAGACCACCTGACACCCGTCCACAATGGTGGCTCTTGCCTTGCGCTGTCCCTCTACCAAGTAGCTGCTGCCATCAGTGAACCAGGTCACCTCTGCATAGGGAAGCAGCCAATCAACAGGTCCTTTTGCCATCCCTGGTTCTCAGCTAGAATCTGCTGGCAATCATGAGCTGGCGGATTGAAGTCAGGGTCAGGTAGCAGAGTGGCCAGGTTGATGGCTACTAATGATGTGAAGGTCACTCAATCTGAGTTTAGCAACAGAGTCTGATAATGAGTCATGAGGGTGTTGGTCAGCCATCAATCCAGGGACTGGCAAACAATGCTCTCCAAGGCATGGGAGCTGTCACAGTCAGATTTTGCCCCAGAGTCAATTTATCAGCATCTTTAACTAGAACCTCCACTGCCACCACTATCTATAGACAAGCAGGCCACCCAGCAGCAACAGGGTCTAATTTCTTTGACAGATAGGCAACCGGTCGCTCCCAGGGGCCTAGCCGCTGAGTGAGCACTCCCTTGGCTATCTCCCTGTTTTTTGCTACATAAAGGTGGAGAGGTCTGCTGGCATCAGGCAGTCCTAGAGCAGGGGCCTCCAGTAAAGCCTGCTTAATCGCATCAAAATCCTCTTGCTCTTCTTCACCCCAACTGAAGAGCTGTCTATTTTCAGTCAGGGGGTAGAGGAAGGCAGCCAATTCAGCAAACCCTGCAATCCATAGCTAGCAGGACCCGGCCATGCCCAGGAATTCCCATACCTGTTTGGGATTCTGTGGAGGAGGGATGTGCAGGATGGTTTCCTTTGGAGCGTAGGAGAGCCAGCGCTGGCTGTGTTTCAGCAGGTAGCCCAGATAACTTACATTTCCCTGGCAGATTTGGGCCTTCTTGGCTGAAGCTCTGTATCTCAATCCTCCTAGCTCCTCCAGGAGGCGTTTAGTCCCCTCTAGAGAGTCCTCCTTAGTCTTGGGCCCCAGATTTCTTCACAGGCAGAAGGGGAGTATTCCAAGCTGATTGGCACTTCCACAGGATCCCTTGTTCTAGAAGCCTGGTAATGCCGGGCCTGATTCTGTCCTGAGCCTCCCTTGACATCGATATTGGTTCAGAGACACCAGGGAGGCTTGGGCTCTAAGCTCCACATGGATGGGGGTGGGGCGCTGGTTGTTGGCCCTCCCCATCTCTGCCATCCCAGTCCAGGCCTGGGGAAAAGCCTCGAACTACAAGTCTAGGTCCTGGGGTGACCTGTCCAAGGTCTCAAACAACTTGTATTCATCCTCTAGCCTGAGAGCCAGGACATTAAGGCACGTCTGCCCACTTGACCGCACCAGACTCGGTAGGCTCTCTGAGCCTCCTGACGCTTGCAAGCAAAAGTTCAAACAGACTTACAAACTCAGACTTTGGTGAACAGAAGGACAAACAGAAACTGCAGTAAAAACTCAAGACCTCTGACTCACGGCTCCAATGTGTTCCCACAAGGAGTCGATTACTGGCCAACGCACCAAATGTAAGACCCTGTTGAGCCTTAGCTTACCAGAGACTCCCTGAGTGAATCACATGGAGCCTGACTGATGCAAAGAACATGAGGATTTTTATTTCAGTGCACTGAGGCCGTCCCTGACCCTCAGGAAAGGAGGCGACCCTGCACAACTTGTTCAGTGAGCTTTTATACGATTTTCAGGGCAACAGCCATTAGACGCAATGTGATTGGTAGAACAGTGTGACTTTTTAAACTGATTGGTCTTCAGGGAATGAGGTGGCAAGGACTTTCCTTGTCTGAAAGTGGGCAAAGATCCACCCTGCAGAATTTGTCCTCACCTGAAGGTTGTTTCTCACCCTGTGATCTGAGGAATGTTAATTAGCCTTCCTCTTCTGGAGAGTTCTGCTACCTTCCTAAAGTTCCTGAGTTTATCTTATTAAAGAAATTCCTGGCCTCTCAGTGTTTTTCTGAGATGTCCCTGTTTACTTGGATCTTGCATGATCCTCTAAAATCCATCCTCCTTGGTGAGGAAGATTGGGTGGGGTGGGGAGAAGCTTGGGGCTCGCCAGGGTCTCCCCAATCATGCAAAAGTGACAGTTCTTCAGGACACAGCTACCATATACCAGGTGACATGGCAAAGACATGCATCAAAGCAAAAGGATTGAAAACTGGAGCTGACGACATTCAGGATGAGGAGCTGGTGGAAGCTGGGGTGCTTCCAGAGCCTGACACAAGTCTTCCCACTTCCTGTGGCCCCTCAGGGAAATCACTGTAGGGGGGCAGCAGAGGGCCTCAGCACTGGGTGACCATGAGGTCTGCCCTGAAATCACACCTTCAGCGCAGGAGTGAAAAGCTTCCTCGCCTACAGAAAGCTTTCAGCTTCTCCCTGCGGTGCTAAACTCGGGCTGCGCGGAGGGCAACCCACGCCTCTCCTGACCTTCTTTCCCCTTCCAAGCCAGGAAAAGAGAGAGCGAGCTAGCCAAAGTCAAAGCTAAAGGCTAAGAGCAGAGCTGCTTGACAAAAGACCATGCTGCCTGGAGAAGCTCAGCAATGCTCCAAACTTGGGTCCAGTTTTGGAAGGCCCGCTGATTGGCTCAGCTCACAAGATGAATCACTCAGTCTACTCCCACACTCTGTGCTTTTGACTTGTCCCCACCCCTAAACTCTGAGCTTTGGACTTGGCTCCATTCCCACCCTCATCCCCCACCCCCACCCCCGTGTCCTGTTTTTGATGGCTGGCCCTGCCTTTGGCGGTCCTATGAGCTGAAGAGCACCTGGCTTCTCCAATTATCCAAATTCTGCCTCACTGTGGTCAAGGTCAGGCTTCCCAAAAAGCAGACCCCCAAAAGAAAGATTTGAACTTGAGCTACTTGTTTGACCCACAAAGGTAGTTCCAAGGAAGTTGGGGCAGGGACATGAAGTCAGCCCAAGGAGAAAGAAGAGGATAGTGGGAATCTCTTAACAAATCCATTGCTGAAGTAGGTGGCCAAGTTTAAAGAGAATTTCACGCATGCGTATAATGCATTTTGACCAACTCCGTTCCCCACCCTCTGCCCTCCAATCCCTCCCAGTCCCCTCCGCCACATTTTCCTCCCAGCTTCGGGTACTTGTCCTAAAACCCGCATGTCCACTCGGTGCTACCTGTATATGCTCGGAGGCAGGACCGTCTACTGGAGCATACTTAGCCTCTTAGGGGCTGAAGGAGGAGTGGGACTCAGTGAGATCTTCGTCTATCCATGCTCAGCTCTAAATGGTACATCTCCATCGCCCCTCTCCTCAAGGTTCAGAGATTGTCTCAAAGAGGGATGATTGTAAGAGCTGAGCGGGCGGCTGGGGGGGGGGGCGAGGGGTAGGGAGTGGGTAATGGGTGTCTACAGCGAAACGATCTTTGCTGGACCTGACAGGACCATTGCACACATGAATTGGACTGTGACTCCGTGCACGAGATCAATTGGCCCCAAACTCAGGCTATCTCTTAACAGCAATGAAAACAACACAGATTTGAAACACGGCATCCAGGGTACTCAGCGATCCTGCATGACCTTGGCTGAGGGCTGTGCCTGGAGATACCAGGTACAGAGCCTTCCAGCTTTGCTGCCTCGGAGGAGGTCCAAGAAGAAAGAAGGCAGGAGGCATGGAGCTTGCCAGGCAAAGAGACTGCAGTCCCTCGAGACACAGCTGGCAGACAGTCAGTGGTACAGAGGAAGGCAGCATCCCGGCAGGATTAAAAGTCCTAGATAGACACTCTGGGAGGCTCCAAAGAAGGGAGCTGGGGGTACGCCCCAACCCAACGTGGAGACAGGAAACCGTAGAGTTCTTTTCCACCCATAGGGCTCATGATACCCTCCTGCTTTCCAAAGTCAATTAATTATTAAGTGCCTATGGCCTGTGCCAGGGTCAGAAGCAGACCCAGAAAAGATCAAGTCATTTCAGAACCTAATAGGGGACACATGGATTGAGCAAAGCCACCATGGGACAAGGCAGACTGCTGTGGAGCTCAGAAGAGGGAGCTGGGAAACAGGCCTCATCTCCACAAAAAGAATATTGCTCAGAGGGCTGGAGAGATAACTCAGCGCTTAAGAGCACTGTCTGCCCTTCCAGAGGTCCTGAGTTCAAGTCCCAGCAACCACAGGGTGGCTCACAACCATCTGTACTGGGATTGATGCCCTCTTCTGGCATGCAGGTAGGTATACATGCAAATAGAGTACTCAAACACAAAATAAATAAATACATGTTGTTTTTTTTTTTTTTTTTTTTTTTTTAAAGCATATCATAGCTGGGCAGTGGTGGTGCATGCCTTTAATCCCAGCACTTGGGAGGCAGAGGCAGGCTGATTTCTGAGTTCGAGGCCAGCCTGGTCTACAGAGTGAGTTCCAGAATAGCCAGGGCTACACAGAGAAATCCTGTTTTGAAAAAAAAAAAAAAAGCATATCATTCATGGGCCATAGGGATAAACCTATTGCTGTTATTTTGCTAAATAGACATTGAACCAAACTGCCTTCTAAATTTGTATCTCTGCTTTCATAGATTGGTGCAGCTCCCAGTGTCCTTGTGGAGTGGACTCTGGTTAACAACGATATTCACAACTGGTCCATATACAGAGAATGTGTACCTATGGAGTGCTCAGCCATAGGTGAGACATATACATCACAACCCTCCCTCAAGATTCAGGGAACATGGAGGAAGAGAGGAGGAAAAGATTGTAAGAGGTAGAGGCCAGGGAGGACTCAGGTGAGGCAGAGGCCAGGGAGGACTCAG
>JADRCD010229390.1:0-13988 GCA_019843815.1 Montemys delectorum
CAAGGAGATGGAGGCAGATACGGCTTTTGCCTTGATGAATTACATCTTCTTCCAAGGTAAGGTGGGACCTCCAGGCTTAGTGGCCTCAAGTAAGCCACCCGAATGTGTGTTCATGCCCCAGTACTAAATCCTTCCTTGACATACCAGAATATAGCAGGGCAGGGCATCACAATGTGATTTTCAACTCCTCACTCAGAAGTAATTCAGTGTCATCTATAAACATAGAGGATGATGGGTTAAAGTCAGCCAGACCATTATCTTCTCAAAGTTAAAACCATCATTGTCCTAATGATACTGAGATCCACCACTTTACTGGAACACTAAGAGATGGGAATTGATAAAAAGAATTTTTTATTCAGTTTGGATCAGAACTAGGGGAAGAAAGATTTCTCTCTCTGTATTGCCTGTAACAGTCTTATGATTCACAGAAAGGATGATATGAAAGCCCAGAACTACAAATGTGTAGAGTTAGCGGTGGTGTCACTGTCAGAACTGTGACATCGACCCTTTCCTGGAACATGGCTTCTTCCTTAGCCATCAGGGCTATGAGTTCATCTCCCTCCCAGAAAGAGGTGTCCTAGAGATATTTTAATTGCTTAGGGTCCCAGTTTCATGGCAACAACTCCTCTTTCCCTCAGTCTTAAGGGTCTTGGGGTGTTATCCCATCTGTTGTTGGACTTGGGTGGAAACTCTCAGATATACCTGTATTTTAAAACGGTCTTTAGCAGACTACTAGCAGAATACTACCAGGAACCAAGGTCCAGCACCTTTCAGAGGATCCTGGTCCTTAGACTCACTTCTTACACAAGTGATTTCATTTTATATGTTGGATTTTTTTTGTTTGTGTTTTCTTGTTTGGTTTGGTTTATGTTTAAACAGGGTGTCACTGTGGCATCCAGGCTGACTTGAAACCCCTGATCCTCCATCCGGGTTGGTGTATGTACCATTAGGTCTGTCATGACTCCATTTTTCTTCTAAGAGTTTCTTTCCCTTTGGCTCCACATCATTCTCTTTGAGCACATGGCCCATTGATCATACTACAGTTTGGCCTCAGCTGTCTTAGCTGTCACTGCCAAGGTGAGATCTATCCTGGTTAGTCTGATCTGACCCTGCAGTGGGAAGGGCATAGAAGGAAAACAAGGAGTCAATTCCAGGTGACTTTTATATATAATATTTCTGATGTTTTTTTTTTTTTTTTTTTGGCTAGGAGAAGTGCTTAGGCTGGAATTGCCAGGTGGAGTCCATTTTTAATTCAGTTTGGTTTTATTCATCATTGAGCTGCTGTGCCAGCCTCTCAGAGCACCTCCTGTTTAGGCATTTTCATCACAAACTATTCTCGCACAGTATATCCACAGATTTCTAAGGAATTACAAACTAACTCTAAAGGAAGTTTAGCAATTTCCAAAGCAATCTATTCTTTATTGCATACAGAATTACATTAGGACTTCGGAAGTAACCAGTGTCCGGTGGTTTTTATTACTAGTGGGGCTGCTGGGAATGCAGTTCTCAGGTACAGCTGCTTGTCTGTGGTCCAAACAATGATTGGAGTAGAACTAAATCATGTATAAGACTGGAAAGGCTGTCGTTAGAAGGTTTAGTTTAGATGATCGTACATTACGCAAGCGTTTTCCTAAACTTTGAGTCTTTGGAGCCTTCCGTGCTGATAAAACAGAAATGCACAAAGAGACCAATAATAACTAGTGATTTTGTAATACTAATTTATATTTTATTATTCAAGGGAAAATTAATAACTTTAAAGTTTCAGACTTTGGACAGGATTAACAGTATAAGTGGCTTTGAGTAGATTTTCTATTTGAAGTAGGAGAGCAAGTCTCAAATAAACAACAAAAAAAATTGCTGGCTGAGTTGAAGTAAATGGATCATAAAAGGGTTTAAACAACAAACCTCTCAAACTATGGGCCCTTCTACAGGAATGGCATTGAGTTCCGATGGAAGAAGTAACTAAGGTCTTTACTAACCATCTTGTGAGAGTAAGATATAGGGGCAATACATTGTATAAGAGACTGTAGTGACTTATTATCTTGCATGTATTAGCCTATGAACTTTTATGAATTTTCTACAGCATTTAGACAAAGCTTATATACATATCATATTAAGCCCTTAGACACAGATAGATACATGGATGAATAGACAGGTGATGATAGATAGATAGATAGATAGATAGATAGATAGATAGATAGATGAGAGAGAGAGATTAGAAGTATCTGATTATAGATATCTCTAAGCCAAACATAATGCAGTAACCTAAACAATAGGTGTTAATTCAACCATAATTATAAGGTAAGCATTCAAAAGACACTAAAACAGACACATTCTTTTCTAGGTCCTTGTTTTTCTCAATAATGAAAATCCAATATATCACAGGAGCCATGACTCAGTGAGTGAAGTGCCACAGTGAAGATCTCAGTTTGGATCCTTAGCAGTCATATAAAAGTTGGGCATCACTGTACCCAACTGACCATAACCCCAGCAATGGAGGACAGAGATAAAAGAATTTGGGGGACTTGCTGGCCAGTCTGGATGAACCAGCAAACTCCAGGTTCAATTTTAGTTCTTTCAAAGAAGCAAAGTTAGGGTCCCAGCTTTCACATTGGGCAGCTCACATTCGCCTGTTACTATCCCCCCAGTAGATCTGACACCCTCTCCAGTCCTCCGTTGGCACTTGCACTCATCCGCACAGAGATATGCACACATACCACATACGCCATCACAGACACATACACATAAGTGCAAAAATAAAGAAATACAATTTTACAATTTAAATTAGGGTGGAGGGCAATAGAGGACATCCTGAAATCAACCTTTGGCCTCCATCTGTGCCTATGGATAAGTGCATCTGAACACAGACGTGCACATGCACAGAGACATGCATGTCCTTAGGAGGCAAGGCCAGTGGGTCATTGTGAGTTGGAGTCCAGCCTAGCTACACAGTAAGCTTCAGTCTAGCCTGGGCTACATAGTGAGACTTGGTCTCAACACACACCTCCTATACATGAAATTCCCTTATCTTTTTCTTATGTGACTCATTTTTCCTTTTACTTGCTTTTTAATATATAATTTGAGACAATCCTCACAAATTTTCAAGTTCTTTCTTTTATAGAAAATTAAAACGCTTTCCATTTTCTGCAATGAGTTTAATTAACTGGTTTGTCAAAGAGTTACCTAAGTCATATGAAGTAGAAGGCTTGTGGGCGACCTTAACGGCTTTACTTAATGTGAGAACTCTAGCTTCTCTTGTACCCTGTGAACAATATGCAAACATGCACATATATGTAGATTGATCAGGTAATTGCATTCAATTCTAGTCACACATACATGAAAATAGATCCCCAGATCAAAAGGCCATTTTGTTCATTACTTGGTGGTTTTTTACAAATTAGATTGTTGGGCAGGCCTGTCTAGGGAGGCCCTTTTGATGTGACTTGATTCCCATTCGGACCAACTCCCTCAACAAATAAGGCAATAAGTGTTTTCTGTGGCTGTTCAGCCTGAGAAAGCCCCCAGCCCCCACCATCAGAGAAGATAGTGAGAGTCCCAAAGGTCATGTGAGACTTTAGAAATCAAGGATCCCTCCAAGCATGACATGGGAGGAATTTCTTGAGTCCTGGCATCAATGCAGGCACTTATCCCCACAGATGTGCCCACCACGTGGATGCATTTTTGCTTTTTTTTAAAATTCTAGTTAAAAAAACAGGACTCTAGAATACGAAAGCAGACTGTCCAGACCACAAGGGATGAAGTAAAAGGAGACAAAAGTTCTTAAAAGAATGAAAACACTGAATTAAACAATGTGGTGATAAGTCAGGATGTGCAGGTGATGGTAACAGTTTGGAATTAAGAATGGGCAGCAGAACACATACATTATCCAACCCAGATCTCAAGGTAGGCAACACTCCAGGAAGGTATTCACGGGGCCACCAACTCCCAAGTCCCTACTAGGAGTCACAAGTTGTGGCACATATTGCTCTCAACCTGACAGAAACAACCCTCCCACACACACCATGGACTGAGCGGTCCTCAAAGTAGTACACACTCCCACCCTCCTAGAAGTGAGCGTCCATGCTAACAAGCCTTTACAACAGATATCCCTCAAGCTCCCAGAAGTGAGGTGCCCTGACAAGGGTCACGTTTTCCTCACAGTCTATGTCTTTGGCGGCATGCATCTTTGCCTTATTTAGTGTGGGTACTAGAAAAAAAGGTCAGCCCCCTTTCCTTTTATCAATGTGGTGAGGGTTAGTTATTCACAGCCAATGCTATAAATGAGGAATGGGGAAAATCCTTGTATTTAAGACATGTCTCCAAAGCTGCTAATACGTCTCCCATTATCCTAAACACAGAGCTAGCTTGTCATGGACACTCCACCTCTTCCTCTGGAGCTCTTTCTTCTGGCTGGCTTGCCAAAAATGTTATCAGAGTCTGAAGGTGACTGAGCGTCACTTTGCCAAGAAAATAGGAAACAAAGCTTGGTTGAAAGTAGTTCATGGACAGTCTTGACCAGATCTGGAGACAAATATATAGATAAACCTGTATATCTTTCCTTTGCCTTATTTATCTGTGTGTTGTCACAGTTTGTAGGGAAAAAAAACTGAAAACAAAATCCAAGAAATGTGCATATTATGTGTTTGGCTTCAAGGTACATCACCAGAACTGAAATTAATCCTTCTCTAGAAGATGACTTTCTCCTCCGACATCAGGGCTTTCAACTAGTAGTCTTGTTCCTTCCAGGAGGTTTCCTAGGGAAACCAGATACACGGCATTTCTTCCCTTGTCAGCCATATGAGCAAACTGCCGCAGACAGCATGGGATGCATAGCGCTCTGGGTGACTTAGTTTGGTAAAGTCTGGAGTAACAGAACAGAGCCAGCAATGAAGTGTGAGAGACCTGAGTTCAAAGCCGGTCTTCACCATTCCTTAGTTGTGATATAATGACAGCCACTTCCCACGCTTGCAATGGGAATGGACTAGCTTATCACCAGGAAAGCAATACCGCTGCTGCCAATTAGCGCAAATGCTTGCCTCAACACCTACCTAGTCAGGCAACCAGGCACTTCTAGCCAGCCTCTGAGCCATGACCTGCTAGGGACGATTCCAGACCTTAGCCTGAGCTGTAGTGGATAGTCTTAAACTTGTGGACAGATACAGTGCCCGTTACCATGGTGTAGGCCAGGCTCACGAGAGGGAACAACGTTCAGAATAGAGAGATATCGTCTCCTTGGTGAAGACACACTCCACCCATCCACACATCCAGAGCCCAGCACAGGATTTTCAACAACATCATGTTTAGTTGCTGAAGCAAAACTAAGCTCATTGCATAACCTTGATTTTCAGTCTGGCTTGTTTGCTTTGAGGGCTTGGCTGGTCGGGGCCTCATGAACCCATGTCCCAAACATACTTCCACTTCCTCCAGGAAGTATCCTGTGGGAAGGTTGGGCAAGGGAGAGTCCATGCCGTGGCTACAGCTTTCTATCATATTCCCTACACTCCCCAGCAGAGCCATGCGGCCCAGAGCACCAAAGAAACATCAGCACAAGGAGACCCAACTCTGATACCCGGAGGGAGGCTTATTGTCTGCCCAATGCTGCCAGGAAGGTTTGGAATCCCCCGAAGACCCTGTTCACTCTGACAGCCTTGATGGGGGACACTCTTGTCCAGCAGAGAGGGTCTTCCCAGGGACATACACTTTATCTGTGGGCCTGAGACAAAGATTTAAAGATACCCACTAGGTTTTCCCAGGAAGCTTACTTAAGTACCACTTACAAGGTACAGAAGAGCACCAAAAAAAACAAGATTCCCAGATTTGAGGTAGGAGATGTTATCTGCCCACTTGTCTTTATTTAGCATCCGTGGGGCACTACTAGAAAAACACAAAATAAAATTGCTTCTTCAATGGAGTCAGGGTCTCAGAAATTAACCTACATATATCTTTTGGTCTCTTGCTACCACCGCAGACTATTTTTTAAGAGCCACAGAACATACCAGTGGGTTCATCCTCATCCAATATTACAGCTGGTAATGCTGAGGCTCAGAGGGAGTGTCTCACAAGGCTTAGCTAATTCTTGACCCCACCACTGGCTGATATGCCTTTCTCTTCTCTCCAGGCAAATGGTATGATGATTTCGAGATTGAGCACCTTGCAGAACAGGACTTCCATGTGAATTCGGACATGACAGTGAAAGTGCCCATGATCCATCGGCGGGGTCGATTTTTCTTGTATCGAGAGTTAGATCTGTCCTGCTGGGTGATGGTACAGCATTATATGGGTGATGCTACTGCCTTCTTCATGTTGCCCGATCAAGGGAGGATGCAGAAGCTAGAGGAAACCTTGAATCAAAGACACTTTGAAAATATCTTAAAGCTTATTGACATAAGGTGATTGCCCCACTCCAGGGAGCCAGACACTGCTAGCCCGCCTCTGAGCCATGACATGACTGGGGCCCTTCAAGACTGGTCCCCATCCACCAGTCAGAGCTTATAAATAGGCACAGTGCTCATTGCTGCAGTGTAGGACAGGCTCAGAGACCAAATGATGAGGCTCAGATTAACATCTTCTTGGCATGGACATACTCTATCCTCAGCATCTAGAGCCGAGCACAGGGTTTTCTACAATGGCAGGTGTAATGGCTGAACCAAAAACAAGGAGACAGGTCTCAGGTCTCAACCTCAGCCAGGAGTGGAGGTCACAGTGAAGAGTTCATGGGAGAAGACAAGAGAGGAAGGGCCTAGACCAGGAAAGGGCCAGCCACAGAGAGCATGACTGTAGGAAGCTCTGTTCGTATCAGTCTCCAATGAGGTTTGTTGGGTCCCAGAAAGTCAACAGTTCTGAAATATCCCTCTCCTGCTCCACTAGTCAGGAGTCCCACACCCTGCTCTCCCTCGACTGAAGAAAGTAACAATACACACCTTAGGTGGGCGTGAGATAAACTGTTGACAGGGGCTCCTGCCGCTTGTCTCAGCCCAACACCTGCTGAGAGGCCTAGGACCCAGCAGAAAGCTGAGGACAGACTGTGACAGGCCTGAGCCTGGTCTGTTCCCTTAGCATAGACTGTCCATGGACCTTGCCTTGTCTATGGAAACTGGAAGCTGAGCCTCAGCCTGGGGAGTCACACACAACAAGTCCCAGAACTCACTGAATCTCCCTGGGGGAGTACTTCGGGGGAGGAGGGGGGGGGGGGGGGGGGGGTGGGAAGGGGAGCTGCCAAGACAATATGATACTATTGATGATATCACGACGTGAAATGACTCCTTCATATTTCCCTACCCATCAGGACTGCAGATTTGTACTTTCCCAGATTTTCTATATCCACAACCTATGATCTGAAGAGCATCCTGAGCACACTGGGCATCACCAGGATCTTCAGCAATGAGGCTGACCTCTCAGGGGTCACACAGGATGCTCCCCTGAGGCTTGGCAAGGTGAGGTCATGTTACAAAAGCAGCATCCTAGCTGTCACGAGGCCCAGATGGAGTGTGGGGACAGAGGAGACAAGGGAAGAGGCTGAGGAACTGTGGGGAACACGGGTGCCCTCATAGACTCTACAGGTGCATCCTGGAGAACGCAGGATCCGGGAGCAGATGCAGGATAAGGAATCGTATGCTTCCCATAAGGATGGCCTTGAATGGGACTCGGTGACTCTTAATTTTATATTTCCCCAAGGCTGTTAATTCCCTGGGACCCAACTTACCTATATTCACATAGACAGGCATTGGTTCAGAATCACCTCCAAAACCTTTGTCCCAGCACGCATGGGAAAGGGACCATGTTTACAGGAGACGCGACTCTAAGGCTATGAGAGGTGTGATTCAGGAAAGGAGCAGAGTCAAGAGGCGAGCCGTCTGACTGTGATGGGGAGGAACACAGAGGGAAAGGCTTCTATGGACCACTGGGGTTGAGGTGGAGGGGGGCATGACCACAGTGAGGCTTTCCAGGGATGAGGCTCACACACACACACACACACACACACACACACACACACACACACACACACACGGGGCCTGGCTTCAGCCTGGGTTGGGTACAACCTCCCTCCAACCTACCTCTACTTCTCCCCCTATAGGCTGTGCACAAGACTGTAATAACCTTCGAAGAGGACGTGACAAAACTTGCAAGGAACACCAGTTGGACTAAGAGGGACTCGCCTCAAAACCTATCTATCCACTTCAACAGGCCCTTCCTATTTGTCATTAAAGATGAATACACCAGTTGCCCCCTCTTTGTGGGAAAAGTGATCAATCCCACAACAAATGATTGATTTCAAGTTTCAGCAGTGTCCCCTTCTCACTGACATTAAACACGGGGTAGTTTCACCCATATGCCTGAGTGCAACCAGCAAAGCCCTCTCCTTGTGGTGTCTGTGTCTTCCTGTGTCCCCTGAGGTATGTGGGGTCTCCAGGTCACAGTGCATCGCAGCGTCTCCTGCGTCTGTGTTTAGGAGATCCCCATGATGTCCCATCTCCAGCACTGAAGGGAGAGGGCCTTGTCCCCTTCTGGTTGTACTGTGTCACCTCACTGGGCCTGGCCTCCCCATCTCACTGGGACTTTCTTGAGAAAAGCTGAAGGAGTTGGTTGGTAGAACGCTTCCTCCTCTGTGCCAAAGCAGGACCCCAGTCTCCGTCCCTGTCATTTCTTCTCTGCCAGAGGGGACTCATACACCCTCCAATGAACAGAAAGGTCTCTGGGTCTTGGCTTTTTTTTTCCTTCTCAAGACAATGAGATCACTGGACACAAAGTCATTTCCTGTCTTCTGCAGTCATGTCTTTTGTATATGGATGAATCTAAAAGGTCCTTAGAAGGGGTAGGAAAAGCAGGTCCTCTCACGTTCCAGAATCACCCTGCCCCACCCCTCACCTGGGCAGTGCAGGAACTGGCCCTACACCTCTCTGGCTGTGCAGTGGTAAGGCTCAGAAGAGCTGTCCCTGTCCCTTACTGACTGTGACACTAGGGAGAGCGGGTCCCACACCTCACCTAGGCAGCACAGTAGAGCTGGCTCTGTTGGCTTTGGCACGGGAGAGCCAGCCCCAAGGGTGTGAGAACAGGAGAGTGGACCTGTCTCACCTGTGCAGGGCAGTAGAGCTGGTCCTGGTGGAGTGGGCATGGAAGAGCTGGCCTGGGGCAGGGTGGGACATAAGAACAGGAGATCTGGCCCTGCCCCTTGCCGGCTTTGTCACCCTGGTAAGCTGGCCTCTACTTCACCTGGGCATAGTAGGAGAGCTGGCCCTAGTGGTGCAGGTACGGGAGAGCTGGTGGACTGACTGATATAGGCCCAGATCCAGGGCTTTGAGTTGACCCACCCCAACATCCACCCCATCTATGAATTGCTGGAGCATGTGAAGGAGCTGATCCTGCAGAACCAAAACTGCAAGATCTCTATGACACAGGGCAACAACAAGATGTCAGAAAGGAGTCCTGATGAGGATTCAGTATTGATGGTGTAGCAGAAGCCAGAGGCCTCAAACCAGACCAAGGACTCACTGCAATTAGCATTTGTAAGTAAAGCTGTTTGGGCAAAGGTACACTATGGGACACATTGAGGCATACTACAGTTTGTTTTCACTTTTTTTTCTTTTGGGGGTAAGGGGGTAATGGCGGAGAACTGATATGGAGATACAGAGAGATGAGTGGATTGAGATACATGATATGAAATCCACAAAGAATTAATATAAAGCTAAAAAATGAATAAAATTCTTACAAGTTTTAGAAAAATTATAAAAGAATTGGAAAATAAAACTACAACTCTGTGAAACTGCCCACAGTTTCACGAACAGGGTTCTCTGGGCCAGGAGGGAACAAAGGACCTGAAATAGAGGGTTTGAAATGCAAAGAGAAAACACGAAGCCAAGTTGCGTCTCAATCAAGGCTCCACTTTACTTAGAATAAACCAGGGTTTTTATAGTCACAGGAGAAACAGAAACCAAGTCTCTAGATTATACCACAAAGAAAGTTCAGGTGCCAAAGTCCCCAGGTTCAGAAGATCTTCCGGGGGGCTGGTGTACTCAGGCGGTGGGCGTGCTCAGGCGGCTTCTTCAAAGACAAACCGACAGTCAACAGAGAGCATCTGTCTTAGCTCCCAGGTGTTATCCCCTAAGCAGAGGCTGCCAGAAGTCCGATGACTAAAGTGAAGAGGGAAAGTAACAACTCTGAACAACATTCCTCCTCCTCCTCTCCCTCCTCCTCCTCTTCTCCCTCCTCCTCCTCTTCTTCTTCCTCCTCTTCCTCTTCCTCTTCCTCCTCCTTTTTCTTCATTTTATTGGGAAAGAAACACAGAGTCTCACCAATGCAGGATAAATGACCTACCACTTGTGGTCATACCCTGGCCCTTGGATGATGTATACAAATAAAGCTATCTTCAACGAAAAAAGAAAAAAAAAACAAAAAACAAACAAAACAGAACAACAACAACAACAACAACAAACCAATATTTGCTTGACAGATAACTGATTGCTTGGGGGCCATAGATGCCTCTTGATAGATCTAATTTTTATGATTATTCTTACTTTACATCTTGGTCCCTGCCCTTTCAGCTGGCTCATGAAGTTTCTCCAAGAAAGACTTCAAGCTTCCACCTCCCAGAGTGTCACTGAGTTTTTCATGACTGAAAACTACCAGCCCCTATCACACCTGGAAGAGACCTTGACTCGCTCCTTCCAAGCTGAGACTGTCACCTGCCCTTCCTTTCCCTCAGAAGAAACCTTCCCCTAAACTATCTCCTCTCCCTTCGAAAGTTGGGAAATGTTGGGTAGTGGCCTCAAGTCGTGAGTTGAGTCAGGGTGTACAGGACAATAGTCCTTAGCCATAAAAAATGGCTTAGCCCCAGAGTGATCATTCGGTGCCACCTGCTTTGAGTTTTCAAAAGTCCATGCCAGGCCTAGTATCTCTCTCTGCATGCAGACCAGGATGTAGCTAGCTCCCAGCTATTTTCTCTAGCTCCATGCCTGCCTCTTGCCGTGCTCTGGCCATGATGATAACAAACTAACCTCTGAAACTGTATTCAAGCTCCAAGTAAATGCTTTCTCATATAAGAGTTACTGGTTATAGTCTCTTCACAGTAACTAAGACAGTCATGACTGGGTGTAGCACTTTCCAAATGCTTTTTCTGCAAATGCCAAGATGGTAATGTAATTTCGATCCTTATGTTGGTTAATGGATCATGTTCATGGAAAGGAATCATGATTCCTTATCCATCATTCCTTACCCATCATTCCTTACCCATCATTCTTTACCCATCATTCCTTTTCAACTTCTCTTGGATCTGATTTGTTAGTATTTTGTTGAGAATCTTTTTTTTCTTTTACTGTATTTGTTAGAGTAGAGGGGGTAAACTCTCATGGGTGAGGCTTTCCAGGGAGTAGCCAGGACTCCAAGTTGTCCTTTAAACTTCATTAGAGTGATGGAAAGGAAGAAAAACTGTTGCTTTTGATGGTCATTGGTAGGGATTAGGTGAGGGTTTCCAAGCACAGTTTGTTCTAACCACTAACACAGTAGCACAGATCTCACCTCAGAGGTAGCAGGAGTTTATTCTGGAGTCAGGTGTGAATTTCTGTGGCCTGGGAACACAGGTTAGCTTACCCCAAAGACATTTCAATATGGAAACAGTTTCATGTGTTTTTTTTTTTTTTAATAGTGATAGATCAAAGAAAGCTATAAATCAGGAATTTTTCAAAAGTTTGATTGCTGGGCTTTAATTCTTTGATTGCTGGACCTTGGTAGTCAGCCTCAGGAGGAAGGGGCCAAAAACAGACCTTGAAGGCTAGCTTTAGGTGTGCAGCATAATGGTGGTTAGCAAGGCAGAGGGAATTGGGGAGAATGGCAAGGCCTGCCAGAGCCGAGCTTGTCCTGTTCCAGTTGGTCAGAGTCCCTTCAGCCTGAGGACGTGAGAACCCACAGAACGCAGACTCAGTAACACTCTTCTGTAATCACTGAACTGCTGCATTGAGATGGGAGGTACACACAGGAGAATCCCCTGCAAGGTGGGAGGTACACACAGGAGAATCCCCTGCAAGCTCCTGGGCTTGGAATACTCAAGAGAAGTGGGAAAGGAGAGACCCTGCCTCAAGCAGGAAGGAAATGATCGATTCCTGAAAGTCACTCTCTGACCTTCACAGGTCTGTACTGTAGCACACCTGTGCCCCCTATGCTAATAAATAAATACTTTTAAAAGACACAGTAAAAAAAATTATTAAGGATTGCTAAGGAAACCAGATTGAAATTTGTTTAGTATAAGAGTAAAAAAAAATATGATTGAGTTAAATCTTTATTTCTGTCATTAAGGCATTAAACAAGCAGGTCTAGTACTTACCATAACTTTTGGAGGTAGCAGTAAGCATTACGATATCTGGAGATATCGCTCATAATGTGACTTAAAGATAATCTGTGATTTCTTTTGTTGATGAAGCTACAGGTGGCAGTAATGTGCCTGTGATTCTGTGGCTCACATGTATAATTAAAGGGAAGCATAAACGTTAAAAAAAAATAATAAAAGGTCACTGGGGAAGTGAGGAAAGAGCTTAGGCAAAAAGACAAAGTCTCTACCACAGGTCCCAATGCCATCTGATAACATTCTGAGCCTTGAGGTTGGTAGAAGCTGTCTATTTCTGTAAATTCACATATATAACCTGTTTGTCACAAGAATGCTAGGTCAAGTAAAGAGGCTGTCAAGAAATGGTTACTAAAGAGGCTAAAAATAGTTCAGGATAATTTACCTCCAGACCTGTAACATTCCCAATGCATAGCCACGAAGCTCTAATCAGGCAGTCAGCCTAGCGGACTCTCTAACACAGGTATTTCCCCCCTCTGAGAATTTTAATTCACAGTCCTCTTGTTGGTCAAGTTTTACCAGGCCAGCTGGGGTGACCTGTGTTTTAAATCAGATTTAAGCACTCATTATGGGTAGAGCACAAACAGTAAGGTCAGGTCCTCCCACTGTGTCTCAGGCTGGTCCTGGACTTGTGGGAACTTGAGTAGGCTCAAGGCACGGAGCAATCAAACCATTTTGTATTTGTACCCAACTGACCCAATAAAGTTCTTTCTGACCCTGGAATGGGGTATGCTTTGTCAGCCATTCTTATGAGGTGGTTTTACATTACAGGGTCTTCCCACTGACACCTCCATGTAACAAGTGTCTTTCTGACCAGGCACCCCTGGAATACCTAAACTAAGGGCAGTGAGGTTGTAATAAGGAAGAGAGATCACGGAAAAATCACAGCATTAGATAGGTTTGCTTGTCTAAGGACTCCATGCCTGACTGCCATCTTTGAAGAGGTTGTAATGTTCTTAGGTGTCTGGGGTTTTTGTTCGTTTACTTCCCTTTAGCAGTCTTAAAATGTCTTTTCATCCTCTGGGGAACTGCAAGGTTCCTACTAAGACTTCTGTTATTAGTCTAAGGAAGGCTCCCTTACAGAAAGCATTCCCACTGCTTTCTTGCTGTTTTCTTCACCTTTGATTTTTAACAACTTGTTTTGAATGCGCTTGTGGGAGCAGCTGGGAGTTTATGAGTTCCTTAGAGCTGGAGTCCATGTTTCTCTCCCAGGCTTGAGGAGCTTGGCACTATTTCATTAATTACATTTTCTATTAATCTCTCACTTGTATCACCATAATGGGAATGTCTATTTCTATACCAGAGTATCAACAGTCTTGTCAGATAAACCTATCTTTGATTCTCTCACTCTACAACCCCTATCTGGCTTCTGTGCCTAAGACAGGCCATAGGGAGTGTATCCTAATGGTAGAGCACATGCCCACCATGTGCAAAGATCTAGCTTCAGTTTTTGACACTAAAAAATTTTTCTGCTTTATCTGTTGTGACTCTCAATGACATTTTAAAAAAATACATACATTGAGGCCGGTTGTGGTGGTGCACGCCAGTATGATTTGCTGAAGGAGGCAGAGGCAGGAGGATCATGAGTTTGAGACCAGCATGGGCTACACATTTAAACACACACACACACACACACACACACACACACACACACACA
>JADRCD010229390.1:17287-30824 GCA_019843815.1 Montemys delectorum
TAGCCAATCAGACAAGTGGAGCCCACCCCATGACAACTGAAGTGGAACATCTGTGCCTAATTTAGCACTTCATGGTCCTGCATGTGGTATGGAATAAAAGTGAATACTACTGTGTTCCCCAGTGTTAACACCCTGGAGAGCTCAATCCCAGCTGACTAATGCTTCCATTTCATACGCATAAGACACATAAAGCCTATTGCTCAAAGGCTGGGACATGTGCAGTCAGTCTGAGGTCTTCTGTCCTTGGTTGTATTTCTTCAAACCTTTCCCCCCCCCACAGGAAAACCATGCTATCTCTAAGGTGTTCTTATTTGTGGCATGGTGGAGTGCTGTGCTCACTCAAAAATGTGTGACCTCCCTAGGTGGGAGACATGGCTCAGCAGGTAATAGTAGAACCTGATGGATAACCTAGGTTCTATTCCTGGAATCCGTATAAAGGGAGGAGAGACCCATTTCACAAAGATGTCCTCTGACACCATACACACACACAACATATGCTAATAATAATAATTTCAGAAGTTTATAGGCCATATTCAACCATTGTTATCTGTGTATTGAGTGGTCTCAATGTCATAGGAAGAGCAAAAACACAAAACCTAAGCGTCGTCATCTAACTAACTTGGCACCGTGAAGTCATGAATACTATCCTAATATTCAGCAGAATCTTGTGATGGCTGCATAAAATGGTAGTCTAGCCCATGACCACAGTGGTGACCCATCATGATGCTCTTGGACCTTTTGCTGGAAGAACAGAAGGTAGAAGTGCTCGAACAAATTCACTTTGGCCCAAAAGTGACTGACATCCATAGATGGTATGTGTGGTTCAGATTGACCTCTCTACAAAGAACACTAGAACCAGATCAATCAATACATAAATTGTAGCCTAATACATATGAGACCCTAATGAAGTTGTAAATGAGCCTCTGCCCATCACAGCAGCTAGATCATAACCAATCCTAGGCAGAAACCTACCAAGTTATGTCCAAGTGAAGTGAGTGCCCTAAGCTAACCTGATGTCCCTTCTTCCTCCAGTTATGAGTGCAGCTCACCTCATGGAGAGAGTGGCCTTAACCTTTTTCGGTCACCACGATACCCAGTCATAGATGCTCTTTCATGCATAAATACCTTTGCTAAATTTAACCAGTCATAGGACATTGCCCAGCCAGAGGGTTTTGATAAGGAATTTGTAAGCAGGGTGTGTAGGAATGTAATTCACAGAAAGTGTCCATCTGCACATGAAGGAAAAGCAAAAGGCACCTGAATTCCCCTTTAAGTGACTGAAATACATTCCCGAAGCAGCCAAGTTTACAGAGTGATGGGATTTATTTTGCTCGAAGTTCTCATGGTTTCCATCCGAGATCAAGCAGTGTTATCTGTCTAGCCTCCAGTGAAGGCTGCATATCACAGTGGCAACAGAGCAGAGATAAGGCAAACCAGGGAGAGTGGTTTGTCCCACAATCCCTTTGGTGAACCTTCTCCCAAAGACCTAATGACCTTTCACTATGCTCCACCACGGGCTGTGGGACAACACCTTTCGTGGGACCGTGAACATTCAGACCATCGAGGTCTCTGCTCCTAGTCACCATAGGTTTCTGTATTTCAAAAACCAGAACACGTTTATTCTCTAGCCCCTCCATCCCCAAGAGCCACACATAGTCTTAACTGTTGCAGGATTGCTCGAAGCCTAAGCACATTGTCTCAACTGAGACTCAGGACAAACTAAACTGATGCCCTGAGAAAAGGCCAAAAGAAGCAAGACGCTTGCAAGATACAGTGGTGGAGCAGGCGCAGCAGACGAGTCCCAATTCTAACAGATAAAGAGAGAAAGGAAGTAGGAATTACTCCAGCACAGAGCTGAAAGCCAGTAGAGCAAGCACTGAAGCTTAGAAGTCTGGCTTCTTTCTGGGTCACAATGGGTGGGATGTGGCCCAAGGGCTTGGGCCGTCCTTCCCCTTTGTCTTTGCTGCTTGAAGACCACATGTTTCCTCCCTGGGGCAGGTTTTGTACACTGCCTCCAGAGAGTTTCCAGGGCTCTTTGATCACACAGCACGGCTGTGCACTATTCCACCAAGGGCACCCTGCTTTTTCAGCATGTAACCTGCTTCTGTTTTTTTTTTTTTTTTTTTTTTTTTTTTTTTGGTGTGGGGGGGGTCCTTCTAGAATTGGGATGGAAGCCTGTGATTTGTTTTTGTTTGTTTGTTTGTTTGTTTGTTTGTTTTTGGAGACAGAGACAGAGTTTCTCTGTGTAGCCCTGGCTGTCCTGGAACTCACTCTGTAGACCAGGCTGGCCTCGAACTCAGAAGTCTGCCTGCCTCTGCCTCCCAAGTGCTGGGATAAAGCCTGTGATGTTATCTCTTCCTTGTCTGTGAAACAAGCTTCACTAAGATCACACTATCTGTGGACACAGAGGTTTGGTTTTTTGTTTGCTCTTTTGTTTGTTTGTTTGCTTGCTTGCTTTGTTTTGTTTTGTTTTGTTTTTTTGCCAGTTTAATGTGAATAAAGGAAGTCTGGGGCAGCCTTGGGTACACAGATTGCCTTGGTCTCCTTTCCACAGTGTGCCCAAGGCTGGTCATATGCTCCGTCATTGTAGCCACATGCACACAATCTCAACTGCTCTGTTCTAAGACAAACTACCTGAAACACTGCAGGAGTGCTGGGCACTCCCAAGTGAGGGCCCCCCTCGGGGCAAAGATCCTGCTTTCTCAGCTCTGGGACAGAGACATCAAAGTAGGATACAAAGAAAACTCTGAATTCAGGGAAGGATGGCGTAGCTGTGTCCTCATGTTCCATCACCTGTGTTAAGGGAACAGCAAGGGAATCGGAGGTGAGCCTAAGAGCTGTGAGTTGGGCTGACAGCGTGGACCCTACTGAGACCTGCTGTGATGCAGGGACAGAGGCAGGGCCTTCTGAGATCCTAGATAGAAACTCAATCAGAAGTGGGAGGTGCGGCTTATACATCAAGTCCCCTCCCAGAAGCCTGCTGAAATACTCCCTGCATACCCAAAGGTGGACCCTAGCCCACGACAAACATGTAGACATCCTTATAACAAGACTGAGGCTCAGGTGCCATCTGGAGGGGAGCTACTCTTCGGTGAGGGAGGGGTGTCAGTCAGTCAGTCAGTCAGTATCAGACCGCAGCATCAGCATGGAGTTTAAATCCTTCCCAGGATCCCGAGAAAGGTTGAATATCAGCCACCCCTCCTCCAGCACCCCCTGTGTAACCTTCAAGGCGAACAAGGCTTCTGAGGTCTTAGGAAGGCCCCCATGGTGCAAGGGGACACACAGCCTCCTCAGAGTTCAGTGCCAGCCTGAGACAAAGCTACATCTTAGAGCCCATGTGGTGGCTCCTAGAACAGGAATTAGGGAAATGCGCCCTCCCTGAAGTAAGCCCCGTCTCCAGCAAGAACAGAAATACCAGTCAGGAGATATCAGGCTGCAAGGTGGAAGAGTAGGCTGTACAACCTGACAGGAGTTCCTTAGCAGCTCTGTGCCTCAGGGTCTTTTGCCCTCAGGGTCATGTGCAATGGTTCCATGAAGACGCTAACGTGACTCATGTAACCCCCTTGTGCTGGTTACACTCTATTAGGAATAGTCCTCCCCTTGCCCCCTCTATCTCCGTCTCATGATTCTCTTAGCCACTCTCCAATGAGGCTCCTTGGCATTATATCAGGAGGCCAAATCCAAAGACTTTCCCTGTGTGAACATTCCGATCCTGATTATATCAGCAAATGCCCTTTTCCATGTAATTAACACTGCAAACTCAGGGCCAAGAGCCCAGCAGGTAGACAACCTTCTCAGAGAGGGGACATGTGGGACTCAGAGGGCAGAAGAGAAGTAATTGATGCTAGGCATTAGCCTTCAGGATGGTCCCGCATCCCGCCTCCAGACTGTAGGGATGTGTGGAGTATAAGAAGGAGGGACAGGCCCATGCTTCACAGAAGCCATCACTGTTATGGGCAGGGGACTTTCCTGGATGACCCATGGCCTCCTTCGGTAGCTCTCTGAGGTAGGCTGCAGTGGCCACAGGGTTCCACATTTTCCTTTCCAGATGGATGGCTCTGGCTGGTTACGCTGGACTAAGTCAGCTCAGGGAAAAACAACCAGGCCCTTAGGTCAGCCATCACCTGGCCAGACTCACATGTAGCCCCAGGCTCTCCTTCGGCACAGAGGGTCCAGGGCACATAAGGACCAAGTATCTCATGCTCTCTGTCACCCTATAAAGCCCCAGGATAAGAGAATGAGGAACAGCCGGTACTGCACAGTAGCCCACAAGCCTCCCAGTGGCCCCAGCCAACTCCGATCAGTAAGTCCTTCGACAGCCTCTTCCTTAGCTAACACACGGGCACTATCAATCAGCATCCCAAGCTGGTTTAGCACCAGCTTGCACAAAAGGGGAAACAGGCATGAGGTGTAGTTCTTGTGGGCAGAGACCAGACACAAGAATAGCCTCCTTCTAGCATGTAGCATATAGTGGGGACACTGGTGAGCATTGGTCAGGGCTGACCTGGTCCACTGTTGAAGTGCCTCTTCAGCCTGGGCCCCTGCCTTCCTCTAGATACTCACTTCAGAAGATCTGTTTAAGGGAATCCCTCTTTTGTTCCCTACACTTGATCTGCCTTTGGGGTTCTTATTCGCTGATGCTTCTGGAACCCAGGCCTAGCTGCAGATCTAGAGTATGGCTTTGGGGTTTAATGGCCCTCAACTGCCTTAGAAGAGAAAGGATCCCTTTCAGGCCTAGATTTTTCAAATTCAAATTCCAGAGCTCTGTCTGAAGTCCTTGCCCCTCTGCCCTCTGGGCACCACCCTCCTGCCCAGGTGCTGTCTGTCCTTGATCTCCTCAAGGGAACTCCCACACTCACGAGTTAGTGATGTGTTCATTAACTCTTCAGATAACCTGTGTGTCCCTCTGTTCTGTTCTCCACACTCATTCTTATCTGGGTTCATAACCCCGAATTCCATCTCTGCTCCATGCCCCCAGCTGCTGTTGATGGCTAGGAGTGTACAAAACCTATCTCGTTCCCCCCCATGAACTGCCCCGAGGTCACATCCTGGTGAAAGAATAATCTCTCCTTTAATTCTTCTTACTCTCCCCAGCTACCTTGTCTAAAACGAGATGTAGACAAGTTTAAGTATTTGTTGCCACAAAATGACTGGCGTCAAAGTCCAAATCAGAATCTAGATTTGTTCTCCCCTTCCCTCCTTATGCCCTACCCCCATCTACAACTGTGTGTCTCTAGAGGGTCCTGATTCTCCTTGACTGACTTCAGGTGGCCAGGATACAGACAGGGACCGCTGGGTTGCCAGAGGCATCATCCTACAAGTTAACGGATCCCGCACCCCTACCCGACAATAAAAACAACCTCTTGCTATTCTCTGTGCCCATCCCTAAACCTAAGCCCCATGCCCGATGCAGGCAGTGCCACAGGAACTGCCTCAGCTGCACATAGAGCATATGCCAGCAGCTGGAGACTAGCCTGACCCAGCTCAGCTTTCCTGGTTGAGTAACCTTGATGAACTACTCTGAGCCTTATTTTTTTCGGATGGAGCCAGCTATCCGGAACCCATAGATAATGGCCACAAACTACTCCAGAACCTACTGTATCTCACAGGCTCAAGATCAACAGGAATCCCCAGGCTCAGAAGATCATGGAACTTGGACCAAAAGCAAGTTCATGTTCAAGTAACCTATAAGGTGAAGGTAGCTGGATTTGGGGTAAGCGGGAGATGACAAAAGTTTGTGCCATCACAGAGACCTGAGCAAGACTGAGGTGTGCCACAACCACTCTGCACACCTGAGACGGCAGCACAAGATCCTTCCCTCTCTGGCCAGCAGCTTCTCTGCTCATGAAATCATGAAGGCCTATGGAAACTACCCATCTTCTAGGAAACAGCACACTCCTCCTCATCCGGGCCTGACCCCCTTGTTGTGTAACTTTTTGTGATTCCATTTTATCTACTATGCCTTAGTCCTCACCTCTAGTAAAATTGGGCCACGGCACTTGCATCTTGCCATCACTGCAGATACAAAGAGATCTGTCAAAAAGCATAGGCTCTGGTCCCAGTCAGCCCACTGTGGGATCTGGTTCTGCCACTGTGCCTGAGCACTGGCTTTGGGATTGGGCTTTCACCTCACTGGACTTTGACTTTCTCATCAGGAAATGAAAGGCCATAATTGCTACCATTGTAGGACTTCAACAAGAAAGCAGTGGGGGAGGAGTGTGGAGGGTAAGATAGCCACAGCTATGCTTGGTGATCCTTGGTGATCCATGGAGCCACATGGTAACATGGTAGGAGAAATCAAACTCCCATACGTTGTCCTCTGACCTTTATATACTTTATGTGGTGCTTATATGCAAGAACACACACACACACACACACACACACACACACACATACACACAGTGTAAAATTATAAAAAGAAAACCAAAGTAATGAGTTAGTGTAACTGAGCTCTCGTGACCATGATGGTCTACTCTGGTTCTTTCCATGATGAGAATGTGGAACATTCTGGGCTAAGTTGGGCACACAGCTTTAGGAAAATAGTTGCTTTTACTTGCTGTCAATGGTTGGTTTGTTCAGTGAAAGTTACCTTGTTCCTGATTTAGGGGTTTTGTGCCCTTCTCTGTCTTACAGGACAATGCCACCCTCATTCTATCGCAACTTCTTGCTTGCCAGTCTATGCTTTGTGCTCTCTGGCTCCCAGACTAAAGGTTACCAAGAGACAGATGCCTTATACCATGACGACAAGATCCAGGAGTTCTCCCAATGCCAGAAAATTATCCCCACCATCACAAACATCTCCTTGTTCTTACTCCAAAAGGCAATCCATTGGCCCAAACAAACCAACATTGTGTTCTCCCCAGTGAATATTGTGGCCGCTTTCGAAATGCTCTCCCTGGGAGCTAAGGGTAACACTCACCATCAAATCCTGAAGGGTCTGAGGCTCAATCTCACGGACATGACTGAAAAGAAGCTACACAAGTGCTTCCAATATTTCCTCTATATACTCTTCCAGCCAAACCAGCAGCTCCAGCTGACCATGGGAAGCAGCTTGTTCATTGCTAAGCATCTGAATGTGGTAGACAAGTTCAAAAATATGGTTACAGAATCATACCACTCAGAAGCCATCCCCATAGATTTTGGGGACATTCAAGAAGCCGTGAAGCAAGTCAACAAACACGTGGAGAAGCAAAGCTATGGTCATATAGTACAGGTGGTCAAGGAACTGCCGGTAGGCACAGTTCTGGCCTTGGTGAACTACGTCTACTTTGAAGGTAAGGTAGGGCTTACACTGGGAGAGCAACCATGGAGGTCAGAACCCTGGGGTTTGAGTTCTTATTCTCAACTAGAAAAGAATTTATAGATGGGCAAGAAAGTAAGCAGGTAAGAAAGAGTTCATCTAGAAGAGGAAGTATTTGTCAAAGCAGACAGGCTGGGGAGAAGCCTGATGGGCTTCTAAATGATCATCGCCTTGGGACAGTTGGGGTGTTGCTCATTATGGGGTCAGAAATGACAATGAGTAAGGTGTGTGTCATGGACATCATTTGACTAGCCCCATCTTTTTATGATGAGTAAGTTACACAATAGCCTATGACCATGCCTTGGTAGCACGGATATCACTAGCTCTAAGTGAGAAGTGGTGGAGTTTTACTGATATTTACTTACTGTTGTGAGTACGTGTATGCTGCACATGCCATAGAACACATATGGAGGTCACACCATATACAACCCATGGTTGTCAATTCTTTCTTTCTACTGTGGCTCTTACCTACCATCTAGGCTCTAGGGGTGAAATTCACTTCATCAGGCATGGAGGCCACTGTAACTCAACTAAAAGAGAAAGACAAACAAACAAACAAAAAATCCTTTTACTTTTTGAGATATGACCATCTCAACTTCATAGTGAAAGCTAACCGTTGCTCTCTTGTCATGGAAGAACTAATAGTTACCCATAGCAACGAACTCCTGGCCCCCTAAGCCTAACATCCTGTCTGAAAATATCTAGGCCATGACCCTTTGCTAGGGGCTGAGAATCAAGGCCAAAATGTCTTCCCTCCACCATGGCATCCTTGTCCCTAGGCAGAGTCCTGAAAAACTCTGCTGTGACTAAGTTGGGTCTTGTCCCCAGCCTCATCGTGTGCTCCTTTCCAAGGAGCTCAGTCCTTGAGGGTCTGCCTTCTCTGATGGTCTCAATGGTGACACTTGTGCACAGTCGAGGAGACTCTGTCCTAGCATCTGCACATATGAACTTTCCCCTGAATACAGGCTGAATGACTATCTGAAAGAGGCAGGATCTTTCAGCAGTGAAGTTTGACTTAGGAGCTTCCAGTGTTCACTGAGAATCTCCAGGCAGGGGCAGAGTTGTACCTCAGTGATGGAGAGGGGGCTGACTAATGGGAGGTCCTTAGTTCAGCTTCTACCACAAAAAAGTCCTAAGGAAACTATCAAATATGCCTGATATCCAAAAGACAAAAAGCAAGGAGGGAGGGAAGGAGGTGGGGAGGGAGGGAGGGAGGGAGGGAGGGAAGGAGGGAGGAAGTTGCAAATTTTCCAGTAATTAGTCCAACACAAACATATTCTTTATCTTCTACAGCTTCACGTGATCATCACGTGTCCATTGAGCAGACTTCTGTGGTCACATTCAGCATGCCATTTATACTTGGTGAAGCTGAGGCTAAGAGTGCAGGATCTCACAAGGGGCCAGGGGACCACTTGATCTGACATTTAGCTAAATGTTGATCCCACCACTCACTGATAGCCTCTTCCCTCTCCCCAGGAATCCATAATGGTGAAGTGTACGCTGAGCATGTTATGGAAGATAAGTTCTATCCGGATACAGGCAAGGTGTATTTTGTGGCCATGGTCAACCGCTTGGGTAAATTTTACCTGCACGAGGATAAGAATCTGTCCAGCTGGGTGCTGATACAGCACTACGTAGGGAATGCCATGGCCATCTTCATTCTACCAGACCTTGGGAAGATGCAACAGCTGGTGCAAAACCTGAGCCATGAGTACCTCAATAGCATTCAGAGGCACATTAACCCAAGGTGATTCCCTAGTATGTGGACCTATTCAGAACTGTCCTATCCTTTGAGGTCAGTCACCCCTCAGGACTGGCCACCAGCCCAGATGTGGCAGGTAGACCCCATCCTTGGGTCACAGCTACTATTCAAGACCTAGAACCTCTTGAATGCAGTGCTAACCAGGTTGTATACCTTAGCAATGCTCGCTGGGAACTCTGTAGCTAACCAGGTTGTATACCCTAGCAATGCTCACTGGGAACTCTGTAGCTAACCAGGTTGTATACCCTAGCAATGCTCGCTGGGAACTCTGTAGTCCTGGTGTTTGAAATTGCCTTCACATCATGCACACTGAGTCTTCCAAATGTGTGCTGCTGGGGTTTGTGAATGAAGACGGGCTTTGAGATAAAGACCCCAACTGGTACAATGTCCATGCCAGGGTGTGCACAAGGTATGTCAGTCTGAGAACTTCTATAGAAGACAATTGTCCTGGTGCAGCAAAGAACAGCCACTAGCATACTGACGGAGGACAGTGCAAGGGAAAGGCTAAAGGGGATGTGGAAGAAATTTCCATAAGCTTCTTGGGCACATGCAGTCCATGGGTCAAGAAACCCTAAGGCAGGAATAGGCATGGTAAAGGTATTGTTGCTGGGCAAGCTTTCTGTCCAGAATATTGTCTGAATTGCTATAGTCTTGATGAACATTATACAGACTGCTAAAAAAGAAACTGACATGTGCCCCAGAGTATGGTGTGCTTGGGCCTCGGACTTTCCTTGAAAAGGCACTTCTCTCAGAGAATAAGTTCATCTGGCTGTGATGACTCTCACAGTAGACACTGGCAGAGCTTAGCTGAAGAGGCCTAAAGAAGGAAAGGTTAAAGGTGGACCTCAGGCACATTTGCAGGAGGCTATGTTCTTTTGTCACTCTTGAGTGTGGTTTACTGGGTTCCCAAGAGCCAAAAGGTCAGAGTGTGTTCTCTGTCAGTGCCTCACCCCCAGCCCCAGCCCTGCTGTCCCTTTTACCAGCCTGAGGCAAGTATAGGCAGAGGTGCCGCTCTGCTGAGCATAGCCCTAAGGCTCTGGACTCCCAGCAGAGAACAGAGGACAAGATGGGGCTGAGATCAGAACTAGTCACAGAGTTGAAGAACATTGTGTTCCCAGGCCTCCTTCGGTGTACAGGGACACCCCACTCTTCTTGTCTGAGTAAATGCTACTCCATTGTATCACTCCTGCTAACTCTCAGGAACATTCCTAGCTACCAAGAAGGAGGTGAGGCAGGGTTCCATGTGAGCACCTTGAATCTGTCTGGAGGATTTCTCAGAGGAGGTGGGACTTGAGGAGCTACTGCTATGGTCAGAGGCAACAAGCAGTAAATGAAAAAGGAAACACTTTCCCAACATGGTGGGTCCTGGAAGAACAAGAGAGGCTAGGAGACTTTGTTTTTCTTCCACCATGACAGGTTTGCCAATGTATATTTCCCCAAATTTACCGTCTCTGCCACCTATGACCTGATAACAGTCATGAGGAAGCTGGGCATCACCCAGGTCTTCAGCAGCGAGGCTAACCTGTCAAAAGTCACAACAGATGGTCCTGTGAAACTGTCCAAGGTGAGGCCGCCTAATCAATGAGTGGTTCCAGGTGTTTAGAGGACACAAAGGAACGCAGAGGGTACAACTTGGTCACGAGGCTGAGGATGGAGAGGGCACATGAGCAAGGCCCGGGTGTCAGAAGGTAGCTAGACAGGGTGGGGTTAAAGGTCAGAGCTGGGAAATGACTTCTCAGGCAGGTGGTACCATGTTTTTTTTCTGAAGTATTTCCCTAAAAATCTTTGCCCAAGGCCTCCTACTACTTCACTGTTGTTTTCTCATACTTATTGGAAGAATCTTAGGCTCAGTTACTTCAGAGAATGTTCTGGAATCTTCCACAAAGTAACAAATGAACCACAAAATCCAACGGTTCCTGGAAAATCAGTAAACCCAAAACAAGGGCAATTGAACATGAGCTGTAGATTTGGTGAGTCTGGGCACTCTGAGGGTCACATTCAGAGTCTTTGACTCAAGAAGCTAAAAACTATGCACTTGAAAGGAGACACGGAGAACATAGGGGACAGAGAGGTCCTTCCCCTCTGAGGTTTTAGGCTGCATCAGAGGGTAAGAGTTATAGGGGTCAGAAAGGGAAAAAATGAAAAGGAGGCCAAGTCAGGAAAGGTTCTGAGTGATTGTGGAGACAGGCAGTGATGGACAAGGGAAGGTTGTGCAGGAGGAGGTGGCCCCGGGAGGCCTTCCTTGAATAAGGCTCTCACGTGCGTCTTACTTCAGCCTAAAGTGGGGATGTCATAGTTTCTGACCTGCCTCTTCCTTTCTCTCTTTCTTTCTCTCTCTCTCTCCCTCCCTCCCTCCCTTCCCCCCCTTCTCTAGGCTGTGCATAAAGCTGTTTTGGGAATTGAATCTAGAGAGAGAGAAAACCAAGAAATTCCAAAGATTAAGGAGGGTTTGTGGTCTCAGGTCCTCACTGTGATGTTCAACAGGCCCTTCCTACTCGTCATCAAAGATGAGACCCTCAATCTTCCTTTGTTCACTGGAGTAGTAAGGTACCCCACACCATACACGCACAAGGAAACTTGAGCATCAGTCTCTATTTTTCTCTACCAGATTCTCATCCTCGATGACTTCAGCTCAGGTATTACACGAATTTTCCCAGGAAGGCTAATTCTATTCACCCCAGATAAAGAAGGCAATGACAAACCAAAATAGAATAAAATAGTTTGTTTGTTTGTTTGTTTTTTAAATCGAAGTGCTGCTTGGTGAGCGAGTGAGTAAATAAATTCACTGGGGTTCTTTGCCAAACCATGAGTGTGTGCATATTTACAGGGGCAGTTTAGGGGAACTTAACCTCTGAGCAGCCTCACACAGCAACATGGATGGGACGTCTGCAAAGCGGTGTGACCGAAGCTCCTCACACAACTTATAGGCAGCTACACAAGTGAAGAGATGCCCATCTGGGCAGTTTTGACTTGCTTATGTCATCTCAGGAAGGGACCTGGTGAATCTTGTTTCTTGAGTCTCTGAGGTTCCTCTGCCTCCATGAGAAAATGTTTCAGTCTGGAAAAAGAAGCTATACGATACCTGGTCCCTTCCTTGGCTTCCTCTTCTACCATCCCTGAGGCTTAGATGGTACGGTCATTTTCTTACATGTAGAGCTGAGTGATAGGCCACTAGGCCACAGCAGCTGGATTAGCATTAACAATTTGACTGGCGATAACTCAGTGTGGTAATCACCATCCACTGCAGAAAGAAGTTTTCCTGACCTAGCCTACCAGTAACAGTAATCCACGGGAATAAACACATATGTTCAGAAGGTAAACTGACAGACACATCACATACATTTAACAAAACAATGGTATCAGCCTCCTATTGGGTCTCTGACCTCCTGAGCCACAGGTTTTCGTTGGGACCTACAGTACCAAACAAGGGTTTCCTCCTGTAGAGCATAGCTGGTTCCACCCATCAACCAAATTATTATTCTACCATATCTTAGTTACTGCTCTGATGTGACATCATGTTCAAGGTAACTTATTAAAGAAAGCATTTAATTGGGGGCTTGCTTACAGTTTCAGAGGGTTGGTCCATGAACATCATGGTGGGAGCATGGCAGCAGGCAAGGAGGCAGGAGCAAGAGAAGGAGCTGAGAGTTTACATGTAATCCCACAAACAGGAGGCAGAGTGAGACTGGGCCTGACATAGGCTTTCTGAAATCTCAAAACCCACTCTACAATGCCACAGTTCCTTACACTGCTGTTTTACTGTTTCTCGGATGCTCTTCTAACGCTGCATGGTACTCCAAGGTTAACAGTATATATAGACTTTTTTTTTACAGAGGATGAGAAGAACTCCTGAATCCCTGAAGGTCCGCTGTCATCCACCACAAGCTTGAAACAGGCCAGTGTCAATTAGTCTTGGGATTTGGCAGCTAAGGACCTGCTTAAAAAAAAAATCGTAAAAGGCTAAAGATATGACCCAGCACCAACCAAAGACCACACACGGGCTGGACCTAGGCCTCCCCACACATATATAGCAGATGCGCAGCTCAGTCTTCATGTGGGTCCCAAACAACTGGAGTAGGGCCTATCCCAAAAGCTATTGACTGTATGTGGGATATGTTCTTCTAGCTGGGCTGACTTACCCAGCCTCAGTGGGAGACGATGCACCTAACCTTGCAGAGACCTGATGTGGCAGGATGGTGGGGGATACCGAGGGAGGCCTCCACATTCTCAGAGGGAAAAGGGAGAGGAGATGGGGGAAGGACTACGAGAGAAGTGACCAGGAGTGTGGCATTGAATGGATTTAAGTTTAAAAAAAGATATGTCTCAGCTGATTGTGTTTGCCTAACGTACGCTGGGTGCAACCACCTGGACTGGGCATGGTGATGCATACCCATAGCCACAGCACTTGGGTGATGACCACAGGAAGCTGAGGAGTTCAAGGTCTTCTTCATACTACACAGAAAACTCTAGGTTCA
>JADRCD010229390.1:31224-46710 GCA_019843815.1 Montemys delectorum
AGGCCGGCTTGGAACATATGACACCCTATCAACACACACATAACCATACCTAATAAGGTTTAATAACATGAAAATATTGCCTGTCTTAGTCATTCTATTGAAAGAGCAACACTCAGCACAAATGCACAGATGGGAGACACTGCCGTCCCCAGATCTCCTTAGGCCACAAGCTCATGGTTTTCCATGAGCCATTGAGCCCCTCATCCCTGGGGCATTGCCATGGGACACTTCATGGAATTTTCTTGGATTCCAGTCCCTAATGATTATGAAATATAATGAAGCAGCAGGAGGGCTTGAACCACATACACAGGATGTTTTAAAAATAGAACTTTGAATTTCTAACATTGTCACACAAAAATAATATACCAACTTAAAATATGAGATTGTTTTGCTTTCTTAGTCTAAAAGGAGACACAATAATAAACAGAGAGCTCATTATGTCTGAGATGGTCTATAATTCTTGAATGTGTGAATGAATGCTGTTTCTTTCTCCTTCCGCCAGCCTCATAGGCCCTATTCATCTCTTGCTTTTCTGGCTAACCGATCCCTAAAATAATAGAGATTCAGATGTTATTTAAATACGGATAACTTTGAAATTATTTCATACTGCTCTACTGCTGTTTTGTGCTGTTTTACTTTATCGATAGCTCAAATTTTATTGAAAAATAGGTTATTACACACCTCGTTCAGACCACATTCAAGATAGGTCAGAAACAAGCACATAGTGACCAAGGACTAGCAAAGACGTAAATAGTTAGGCATAGATTTTAAATTAGCTTTTCTTAATCTGAATAGACCTTTGTAACCTTGAAACATCATCACCATATAAATATTATTTTAAACCAGGCTTAAATCACATACACAGGATGTTGTAAAAATATATATAACTTTGGGTTTCTAGCATCATCACACAAAAATCCATACCAACTTAAACTATGAGATTGTTTTCCTTTCTTAATCTAAAGGAGACACAATAATAAACAGAGAGCACATTGGAGCTAAGGCGTTTTCTAATTATTGCTACAGACAGACACCCAGTGCCTGACTTTCTCCAACAAGAAAGTTCCTCACTTCCCCCCTAATGAATGGTGTCATATGAATCCACCCACAGAGCAGGCCATAGATGAAATCCAAGCCCTTATGATCTAATCAGCTCTAGAAAAGTCCTCAGACACACTACTAGCTGTCTGCCTCGCCAGTTCCCTAGGGCTTTCAAAGTCCAATCAAGCTGACCATCAGAGCCAACCAACACACCCTACGCTCCAGCAATGTCACCTCTCCTTTATTCCAGAAGGACTGAAAGGACGGTGAAAGGTATGTTCACCCTCCTGTTCAGGACAACATGGTAGACACAAGTTGAAATAACCCCCTAAGCCAGGTACCTATCAATAAATGGCTGGACAAGCAAAAGATAGGCAAGCATCCAATGGAATATCGTCCATTCGTTTATAAAGGCCAAGAACTGTGTATTCATGGAGTGAGTGTAGAGCATGCTGCTACCGGATGACAGCCTCTGCAGCCTCAAGACCCTCGCAGGCCTGCCAGGCACAATATGGTAAACGTTAGAGAGGCAGGAAGTGCTGTGTGCATGTATGCTTTACATCTGGATCTGGGTCTGGGTCCGTGGCTCTGTGTGTGTATTTTAACATGTGCATCTGTAAGGGTATTACATGAGTTACATGGATCATATGTACACAGGAGGATGAAGGGATTTTTATCCTCCCTGTCCTCAAGGTAAAGCCAATCACCCTTGGAGTAGACACCAGCATTTCTCTCTCTGCTACCCCAAAGACCTCTTCTGAACCTCTGGCTATTATTCCCAGTCTGTCCTAGACAACTAGGCTCAAAAGCCATGCAGCACAGACAAGTTCTAGTACACACTCGAGGCTTCCCAGGCCGGGACTGGGAATACTCACTGACTTCTGGCAGGTAATGATTATTGAAGAAACCAAGGCTTGGCATATGTATGAACCCATGACCTCTTGGCCACGCCCAGAGGTAGGCTGCAATAGCCACAGGGCTCCCTCGGTCTCCCTTCAAAAAGGTTGGCACTGGAAAGTTCTGCTTCACTAAGTCAGTCCAGGGAAAGATAACCAGGTGCTGAGGTCACAACAATACATGCCACGCCATCCTCTGGTCAGCATTACCAGCTGCCCAAGGCTCTCCTCCAGCATGAAATGTCATGACGCACATAGGGACTGAGCGTCCCCCACACTCTGCTGTGCCTATAAGTCCCCAGGGTGAGAACTTAAGGGGAAGTCAATGCTGCACGACCAGCCCACGAGCTTCTCACTGTCTCCACAGACGCTACTCTGTAAGTCCTTAACCAACCTCCTTCTGAACCCATGGGGTGGGCACTGCCCACCTTACGACCTGCCTCCATATGTCCTCCACACAGAGGAAGGTGAGGCAGAGGTGGAGGGGACTAAGGAAACCCCTCAGGTAGTCCTATCCATCTCCCCCATTCCCACACCCAGTATATTCTCAGCTTGAGCATTCTTCCACACCCAGTTCCATGCCCCTCTACCCAAAGCCACAGACCTCAACCTCTGCTTGTGAATTCTAGGACTTATGCAATTCCACACACAACTCTCTTAGAGGAGAAAAATGGGCTTTTTTAAAAACAAAAACAGCAACAACAACAAAAAAGCTGCTACCCTTAAAGGTGTGTTTCCCAAGACTCTCTATGGACAGCCCAGGACCCTAGGCCTCTTCTGTCTGCCCTGGGGCCATCTGCCCTTGATCACCTGGGAAGAACTTCTGATCTCCCAGGGAAGATATGCTCATTAATTCCTCACTGAGCTGCTGCCCTTCTAACCTCTCCACCCTCCTTGTCATTTAGGCTCCTGCTTTGGTTCCAACCTCACGGTACTCAGGCTGGTCCTAAAAGCTGAAGCAAACCTACAAACTTCCCCCACGATCATATCCAGGTACCAGTAACCATATCGGTATTTATGTAACTAATTCCATTACGTTTCTGTTTGTAAGATGAAGCTCAGAAATTGATCTTTCTTACAGGTCATATGGGTTCTCGTGACATGGCTTTTTGTTCAATGGGGCAGTTTCTCTTGCGTTGAATTATTGTCGATGGGAGAGGAGTAGGACCCAGACAGCCTGCTTTGAATGGGACTAGCTCTGCCAAAGTCCCTGCTCATGGACCTTAAACATATTCTTTAACCTCTCTGCCCTATTATGTTCTCATCAAGGAGTGGAGAACTGTGTAGCTCCCCAGCTGGGGCTGGGAAAGAAAGGCAAAGTACTATATCAGGGAAGCACAGACCAGGAAGACACGACCTCCATGAGAGGTATCCCTGGGTCTTTCAATAATGAGGCTATAGAAAGTGCCTGGCCCAGGTTGGACACACAACACGGGAATAGGAAACGGTGGTTGCTTCTACACCTGTCAATCATTGGTTAGTGGAAGTTGTCACGGCTCTGACTCGGGACTGTGTTCCTCCCTCTGTCTTGCAGGATGATGGCAGCACCCTTTTTCTCCCGTGGACTCCTCCTGCTAGCAGGCCTGTGCTGTCTGCTTCCCATAACCAAGACTAAATATGAAAAACTCTCTGAAGACCCAAGCATTGATCCCTTTCAGTGCCGGAAGGTGGCTCTTACCATCTGCAATATCTCCATCTCCTTGTTCAAAGAGATGGCCCAACTGTCAGCAAATGGAAATATTTTATTCTCCCCTATTAGAGTCATCGCTGCCATTTCAATGCTGTCTCTGGGAGCCAATGGTAACTTAAGCAAGCACATCCTGGAGAGCCTAAGGCTCAACAAAACAGGCTTGCCTGAAGCTGAAATCCACAAGTGTTTCTGGTATCTGCTCCGAGCCATCCACCAGCCTGAAGAGCTATCACCACTAAAAAGTGGTAGCAGTGTGTTCATCCACCAGGACCTGACACCAGTAGACAAATTTGTGAAAGGAGTCAAGGACCTATACCACTCTGACATCATCTCCATCAACTTTACAGACTCCAGTTTAGCAAAGACACAGATCAACAAATATGTGATGGAGAAAAGCAAGAAGGAAATAGTGAACATTGTCAAGAATCTGGAGAGTGACACATTCCTGGCTGTGGTGAACTACATTATCTGGAAAGGTAAGGGTGTGTCACTTGGCTGAGCTGGCTCCAGGGGATTTATCCAAATAGATGCTCACATTCCAATGTTCTGTCTCCTTAGAATCCCTAAATGTAGGAGGGTAGGAGGCATGCATGTATCTTCTTCAGTCTTTCACCATTAAACAGCACAACACTTTCCAGCAGCCAACATGTTTGGAGGATGACGTATTAAAGCAACCCCTGGGCTGGGCTTGACAACCTTTATATAAATGCTTTTTTGCAATCTGTGTGAGCGAAACAACAGAATATGTAGTACTCTCTAAAGCAAATGATAGCTCAGTATACATAGGGCAGTTCCCATAGGATATGAAGCAGTAAGCACTGTAGAGAGAGTCAGCTTTGAAGTCTGAAAACATTGGCTTCAAATGTGGCCTCCATCATTCATTTCCTGTCTACACTGGACAAGCCATTTTATCTGTCCATGGTATGACTGTCCATTTCACAAAGGTAGCCCACTGCTCTGAGGTAATGAAAGAATTAGTGAGGTTGCACAGTGCATGGAACTTTGTGGAGCACATACACTTGATCAACTAAACTTTACCTCAAGCATGACCAGGTCCTGCTTGGAACTGGAACAATCGGGAGCAATGACCTTAGGAGTCTGTGGCTTGGGTAAGAATTCAAGACTAAGGGCTGTCCCTCTTCACCAGAGCTCCCTCTCCTCTGGGCACAGCACTCAGACCACAGCTTCTGTCCCTTCCCGTGATCCCTTTTTTCCAATGAGAACATGGGTCAGGGTATCTGAGGGGTCTGCTCATTCTGATGACCTCAACAAGAGGTTCCCAAATCACCTACCTGCTCTGATAGCCAAAATGGTCATCATCTTGTACAGTATCAGGGAGGCTCCCCAGGCATATGCACTGTATCTGTGGGCTCAGGAAAGGACTCAAAGTACCATAAAGGTTTGCCTTGAAAATAGACTAAACCTTGAAAATAGACTAAACCTTGAAAATAGACTCAAAAAAGGACAAGGAGCCTCCAAAAGAAAGAAGGACATATGTGACTTAGGGACCTCTGGTTATTTGCATTTTTTATCACTTAGCATCCCCAGAGGAACCATTTAATAAACATAACATTTTTATTTAACATTTAAATAAAATAAAAATATTTAATATTAAAATAAAATAGTAAACTTTTTCCCAAGGTACTTTACCTTTGGAATCTACCAGAATATACCCAGATTCTACACACATTTTAAGTTCAAGTGACTCTCACAAAGCTCTCGTGCCCTGTTATATCCATTCCTATTCTACTTTTAGCTCATGATACTGGGGCTCCAAGAGGAGGCTCCTTTCTTCTGATATACTCACACAGACCTATGCCCACCCCTGTCTGACAGCCTTCTTCATCCTTTCCAGCCAAAATTGTCAACGACTTTGGCTGCCGGTCTGTCAAAGTGAAGGACTACCACTTAGGATATGGAATGACAATCAAGGTACCGATGATCCATACCGTGGAAACGAATTACTTGTTCCGAGTCGAGGATTTGTCCAGCATGGTGCTGATGCTTTCTCGGCTTGCAGCCAACCTCACAACCTACTTCATCATACCTGATCCAGGGAAGATGCAGAAGGTCGAACAGCGTCTGACTTACCCACACTTCCGCCGGATGAGACGACAATTATCACTAAGGTGATCCCCCGTCCCAGGAACTACCCAGAGGCACCCAACCTCTGTTCATTAAATAACAAAGGCCCTGGAAGACTGGCCAGAAGCTGGGGCCACAGCCACTTTGAGCTTCCAAGCAGACTCTGTGTTCATTTCTGTAATGCAGGCCAGGTTCACTGACAAAAACAGTACTCAATATAAAGAGGTAAACATGTTGCCCTGGGAGGGGTCACACCCCATATGGACATACTCCATTCCAGAGATGCAGAGGCCAGCACAGGGACCACAGTTGTAGTGTATATTATGGCTGAGCCAAGAAGATGAAGATAACTCTCAGGCCCTGGCCACATTAAAGGTTAGAGGTGAAGGTGGACAGTCCATGAGGGTGTTTTGGAGACAGGGGAGGAACCTGTATGGAAAACCTCAGGAAAGAGAGCCCAGGCCATGACTATGAGAGACTCAGTTCTTCTGACACTCTTGCATGGGGTGTATTGGGTCCTTAGAGCCCTGCTCCACAAATCAGTGCTTCTGGTGCTCTGTAAACAAGCCTGGGCCTTGCTACCTGTTGCATGACACGGGGCTACATGAAACACAGGGACACTCGGGCAGGCCCGAGTGAACCATAGACCCTCATCAGTGAGCAGTTGTACTTGGTTGCGCTGACTCCAACACTCTTGAGAGTCATGTCTTGTGGGAATATCTGGATGAGTAAGAGGGGTGACCGAACACTGCAGGAACATGGTTCCATGTGAGCACCCTGAGTCTGCCTGAAGGGCTTCTCTGAGGAGATGGCATTTTAGGGACCACCAGGACAAAGGTATTGGTTCTTCCACACTAAAGAAAAGCTTCCTTTTCTACACACCAGGATGGTTGATTTAGAGACACCAGAACTGTCATTATCTGAGACCCATGACTTGGAGTCAGTGATGAGCCTACTAGGAATCACCTATGTTTTCAACAGTGGCACCAACAGCTCAGTGGTCATGAATGGCACACTTCCTAAGTCCCTCAAGGTAAGGTCACCTCACAGTGATGTTCCTGTGTCTGTTTGAGTCAAATAGGGTAGAGGTGCCGCTCGGATGTGAAGCTAAGGATAGCTAGCAGAAAGGATACAGACCAAGGCAAGACTGAGCTCTTCCAGAGGGACCTTTGGGATTTATCTGGAGGATGAGGTCAGAGGTCAAAGCTGCAAAGGGAGATTCGTATGCCTCAGATAATAAAAGTAGCTCCCCTGAGTTGCCTCCCTAAAGCTCAGTCTCAGCTGCCCAGGCCAACTGAGACCTTGGGGTTCAGTGTGCCTATATTTATAGAGAGAGGATTGGGCTCACTGACCTAGGACAGTCTCCTAGAATTTTTCCACCTATAGCATTTAGAGCAACTCAAGAGTCTGAAGTATTGAGTTTTCCAAACATGTCACTGGTTAAGGGAAATTAAAGGTAGTTCAGGATGGGTATGCTTTGGGTCTGGACACTCAAGGTCATCTTCAGAAACCCTATCCTCAAAGAGTTCACAGCTACACGCTAGAAAGGGGACCCTTGACCAAGGATGTGAAATACAAACGGCCCTCCCACTGTATCTAAGGCTATGAGAGATAAAGTCACGAAAGGAACATGAAAGGGAATGGGCCAAAGCAGGCGAAGGCTAGAGAGAGGGGGAAGAAGGGGCTTTGGGTCACCACCATGGAGCAGGCTAAGAGCTGGGCAGTACCGTAAAGGGTAGACACAAGCCATTGGAGGGTCTTTCTTTGTACGTTCCACATGGGATCTCACCCTAGGCCGGAGCAGGTGTTGCCTGCTTCTGACATGCTTCTGCTTCTCCTCCTACAGGTGGCAAGTAAGGCCGTGCTGACCATCGATGAAAAGGGGCTAAAGCCTGGTACCAACTCATGCTTTAAAACGGATGAATCAATCCATATAGGCCGTGTCCAGTTCAACAGACCTTTCCTACTCTTCATCCAGGATCACACAAATGATGTCCCCCTCTTTCTAGGCAGAGTGGTATATCCCAAAAACTAACTACTCTTTGGGAATCAGCGTCTCTCCTGACAGCCACGTTCCCTTCTGGGTAACATTAAACACGGGGCAGTTTCACCCATGCCTGAGTGCAACCAGCAAAGCCCTCTCCTTGTGGTGTCTGTGTCTTCCTGTGTCCCCTGAGGTATGTGGGGGTCTCCAGGTCACAGTGCATCGCAGCGTCTCCTGCATCTGTGTTTAGGAGATCCCCATGATGTCCCATCTCCAGCACTGAAGGGAGAGGATCATGTCCCCTTCTGGTTGTACTGTGTCATTTCATTGGGCCTGGCCTCTATCTCACTAGAACTTTCCTGACAATGGCTGGAGGAAATAGTTGGTAGGACTTTTCCTCCTCAGGACTGGAGCAGGACCCCCCCCCCCCAGCCTCTGTCGCTGTCATTCCTTCCCTGCCAGAGGGGACTCACAAACCCTCCAATGATCACAGAGGTCTCTGAGTGATTTCCCTCTAGCTTCTCCTGCCAATCAGGCCACTGGGCACAAAGCCACTTACTTTATTCCCCTTGTCCTTCCTGACTGGAGCCATGCTGTATGAATGGCTCTAAAAGATCATAAGGATAGATGACGAAGGACACATGAGAAGGATACATGAGAAGGACACCATTACTTTCCCTAGGTCCCCCTGAGATCTTCCTGAAATCATATTCACCTGACTCTACCCCATTTCCAAGCTCTCAATGTAGTATTTCAAGGATACATATAAATCTAGTGCCTCATAGTAGATCTCAGGATTCACCGTTGTCATCAGGACCAGGCAGTCTGCCCCATTCTCCTCAACCCTCCTTATGCCCCCCCCCCCCCCCCCAAGAACTCTAAGAATTGGTAGTCCGATGCAATATAACAAAAAAAGCCTTTATTCGAGTCAGATCGCAAACCTATCCCACTGTGCAGGTTAGGAATGTGATGCTCGCTGCTCAAGTTCAGAACTTGGAGTTTTTATACGTGCATATGCATAAGCAGGGATCCTTGGGCTTTGGGGTTACGTGACAGGGGAGGTGACAAGAGGAAGCCATCCGCCAAACCTGATGTTGTTTGTTCAGAGAGCATAGAATTGTGCAGCTGGGAGGGGGGACTCTTCTGACCTTGGAAGCAGCTTTATGGTGCTATCAGGAGCTAGTGTGTTTTTACAAACTGGCCACTGCTCTCTGGGAACACTTAATTGCCCTTCTCTCATGGCCCAAGGGTGGGACACTTATCTTTTCAAGGATGTTTGGCCCTTGTTTCTCTCAAGGACAGGAGCCATCTGCACCGCAGAAATATTAATTATCAAGGAGAATGCCAATCTGGGCGACACAGAGACTGGGCTATGTTGTCTTTTGTCTGTTTCCAAAGCTGGCATCTGCTGCTCCCCCTGCGGGGGTGGGGGGGTGGTGTTGGAGGGATCTTTAGGGAGAAGAGAGCACACTCATGAGAAGGGGAATTGCAGTATTCTGGCACCAGGCTGGGCCTTCTCTGTTTGCCCTTAATGAAAGGTTGGAGGCGCTATGCTGGGAGAAGGAGGAAGGGGAGGGAAGTGGTGGGAAAGTGCAGAGGCAGGGTTCCTGAGTTTCTTCTCCCTCAGCTTTGCTAACTGCCTGCAGCAGGCAGAATCCCCTTCCCAGAAAATGCACCTACTTCCCAGAACACTCCTGTGCTGTGGGAGTGCTGCCCACTTCAAGCTCATCTGAAGATCCCCCCCACCCCAATCCTAACTCCCTGAATAAATGTGGACAGAAAGCACTGGCTTGAATCATAATATTGTTACATTTTAGATTTAAAAAAAAAAAACTCTGTTCTAGTCGTGTGATTTCCCAGGACTCACTAATTAACACACACCAAGTATTTCTCTAAAAGCGACATTTCTCCATTTACCAATACCCTAGGTGCCTCCGACCTCCCCCAACTCCATCAAAGTTAGAACTATCCTAATGGCTGCACTGACTCTAGATTGAAAGGTGTCAGGACCTGGGTTCTAGACTGACATACACCAGATGTGTGACCTCTGCGAAATGATCATACTCAGAGCCTCCATATTCCTCTTAGGGATAATAAAGTCTATTTTGATTTGGTATTTTTTTTTCCATCTCAGTAGCCCATGCCATTGTGAGGGATGGTGTCCTTTTGTTGAAAATATTCACTGGGAATCAGACACACACCCCCGCAAGGAGGTACTAGAGAACATTCTTTCCCTGAATGTCCATAGTAGCACTTCACAGATCTGATGAGAAATGAGGCACCCTTCTCTTTGTTAGTAAACTGAAGCCAAGCAAGCCAAATGGAGCTGTCACTTGCCAGTGGTTATGGGGCTGCTCACCTGGACACAAGGAGAAGGGGTAGTTAGGGTTTAATGGTGGGCTAAAGTTTGGCACTTGTCCAAACTTTATGTCATTCTGGCATTGCTTCAAAATGTCTCCTGCTAGAGCACTCTGGCCTTGAAGACCTTAGAACATGACGCTTCCCTGATCCTCACAGCTGTCACTGGCAGCCAGGAAAAAAAATCATTGTCCTTGATATTTGACATGAGTACAGAGCAAGGTTACCGGGTGACAGCCTGCATTATTTGAACAGCTTTTCCTTCTGTGCCAGAACTAGGGCTCTGGGGAGAAAGTCGGTGTGTTCCCTGTTGTGTTTGTGTGACCTCCAACGAGAGGTCAGGATGTATGTGCACGTGTGTTCCTATTGGCATACCTGTATGTGATGTGTCTGTGTGTGTGTGTGTGTGTGTGTGTTTCTGTCATTGTCAGCCTTTGTGCATACCTATGTCTGTGTTAGAGAGTATGCGTCTGTCTGGAAGGCACGATACCTGGAGCGGGTGGACGTGGCAGGATTACTCTCTCCCCCCTCGAGGCAAAGTTCCCTTTCCCTGGAATGGACACCACCAGTCTTTCACTCAGACATACTAAGACCCCTTCCATGGCATTAGGCTCTTGACCTATCTCTTTTCTGTTCCAAATAAAGAGACTATAGGGCACCTGTGCCAGGTCCTTGTGTAAGACCTCCCAGGGCAGGAGTCGAAGCACACGCAGTGACTGTAGGCAGCTAGCTCTCTCTGAAGACACCACGGCTCAGACATAGCCATAGTCCCCTGATGAATTTCTTACTCTAGTCTCAGCTGTTCCTTGAGGTGGACTTGGGTAGCCACAGAACTCTCTCCCCTCCCTGATTCCAAAACTTCTAGCCGCTTCTACTGCACCAAACCTAGAGAAGAGCCAGGTTTCAGGCCACAGCATCACATAGCCAGGCTCCTAAGCTGCCTTAGGCTATCCTCCACCAACAGTCCCCTGGGTACATAGGCATGGAATGCTCCCTTTCCCACTCAATCTGTCATTCCCCAGAGCTACAGCACAAGGGACAGTTGGTGCTGCACATCCCACTCGTGTGTCTTATGCTGGCCTTGGGATTCCTAATTAGTACATCTTTCACCAGCCTTCTCCTGAGCCCACAGGGGAGGGGGCTAGTTACCAGCCACCCACTTATATCAGCACACTTTGTACAAGGGGGACTCTGAGGCACCCAGCTTCAGTTGTGACAGAGCCAGAGAAGGAACATAGCCTTTGTCTGAGCCCTCAGCACATAGTGAGCCTACAGGTGAGTGCTAGGCATGCTGACCTAGTGACCTGCTCCAACTTGCAGCACCCTCCAAGACATAGGTTGACCCTGGTCTCTGTTGGCAGAGGGGCTGGGGCACACAGGGCACCTGCTTCTCTTGTACTTGTCTTACCTGTTTCCTGACCAATACCTCTGGGTCTAAGCCCAGCCACGTACCCACACCTTGACTGGGATTGAACGAGCCCTAACCTGTCCATCAGTTCTGGCTGATAAAAAACACAGTTCCCCAGACTGCTTCTGTCCTTTGATTTCTGGGCTCATCCTCCTGTCCCACGGAGCCTTTGATCTCCTGCTGGGAACTCCAGAAAAGAGGGGCAGGTGTGTTCATTAACTCCTCAGATAACCTGGCTGCCCCTATGCCCCTCTCTTCCCTCTTTCTTATCTGGATCCATGACCCCATCCTTCACCTTTGGGGCCTTCCTGTTCCCTGGCCTGTTTCTACTGTTGTGTATCTCACCTCACCTTAAATATTTCCAGTGTATATCAGACATGAAAGACAGCCATGGCAGAAGGACCCATTTGGAGGTGATCTGGGACACATAACAGTCTTTAGGGATGCGTTGGAGCAAGACAGTCAGAGCAGACACTGGAAGTGCCAGAATAAGCTCAGAGAACTAGACAAGAAGGCTGGCAAGGGAGCACCTTAAGAAGAGGTACAGCCAGTTCAAATGGTAAGGACTAACCTTCAAGGCAGACAGGGAAACCTCAAGTACAAATGTAGAGAGGTACCAAGGAGACATAGCCTTTCTTAATAAGGCTATCCCCAGATATCATCAAAAGAATTGCTATTAGACTTTATAAAGTGTAAACAGTATATGGGGGTTAGTGCCATTCAGCCTGCCGTGACAGAATAGCCATTGTGTGTATATGTGCTAAACATCACAGCTCCTGAAAGAGGCTGAACAGAGTGGACAGACTGATGGCTATTCCTTCTGTCATAGTAGGACAACAATCAATAATCAACCAGCAATCAGATAGATGATCAGGAAGCTAAGATCCAGAAGCCATCTAGAACATTCTACCCACAGCATCACCTACATTATCCTCCAGTGCCTATGGACTGCTCCCCAAGGCTGTGGACACGGAAAATGGAATGGGGCCATGAGAGGGAAACAGAGGTTTTAAGGGAGAAAGGGTGCGGGTGAGAGCACACGTATGGTATGATAATAAACTGGGAAATGCTGGAGGTGACAGGATTTAGAGTTAAAAAAGGAGGAAAAAGAGCAGGTGGATAGAGAGTGTGAACCAAGACATGATAGGTATGAAGGTGCCTCAAGGAGACCTACGACACTGTGGGCTATTAAAAAATAGTATATTACATTTCACAGTAAAATATGTGCGATTCAAATATAAATAAAGAAAAATGAAATGTCATAAACAAACAGTGAACTAAACATTTTGATAACAAGTATAACCATCATTTTAAAGATTTCTTTCAATTTATTTATCAGGAAACAATAAGCCTTGAGGAGAAAACCCGGCAAATACCAGATAAACGAAAGCAAACTTTAAAAAAGAGAAAGAAAGAGAGAGAGAGAGAGAAGAAAGAAAAATAAACAGAGATAGCCAGTGGAGATTTGTAAGATTTCCTAACTTTTTGAAATTAAAAAAAAAATGTAAATCCAATTTAGAGCCTTCCATTGTCCATCTTTCTGATCAGCACAGACAGATACATGGCATTGGTGTCCATTGCTATGAGCAGGTGAGAACACAGACCCCATCCTGCTGTGCGAAGCAAGGGAAATCTGTGCAGGCTCATTGGAAGATAACTTGGTAAGATCTATTAAAGATGAGATGAAAACACTCCCACTCAGGAAGCCCATGCCTGGGAACCTACCACACAGGACTGTTAGCATACAACATGACATTCAGCACCATCCAACACTATTCAAAGAGGGGGGAAATCCACATGGAATCCTTTTTTATAACTCAGGACATCCCTAAACTGAAACACGACACAACATTTTTATGAGGCTCTGCCTGAGGCTGGGAAGGTGGCTGGGTGAGTAAAGAGACTGCCAGGCAAGCGTGAGGACCCTAGTTTGTGTCCAGAACCCACATAAGAGCCGCATGTGGTAGCATGCATGGCTATAATTGCAACATTCCTACTGCTAGATGGGAAGTGGGGGCCAAGAGATCCCCCAAAGGCTTGAGAACCCCCTAAACTTACCGCAGCCAATAAGAGACAGTGTCTCAAACAAGGTAGAAGAAGAGAAAGAGGAGACACTTGGGGTTGTCCTCTGACTTTCATACATGTAGCACAGCATGCATCCCTCCCTCAAACATACGTACCACATACACATGCAAGATTTTATAAAAGATTTATGGGAAGATTGTTAAAAGCTAAAGGAGAGTCTAGTGAAAAGAAAGAGTGCATGTATGTTTCTTCTGTGGACACACATGTTAATTCACCTGACAACTGTTTCCTAAGCATGTATTATGTGCCAGGCACTGGTGTGCCCCCTGGAACAAGACAGAAAAAAAAATGTGTGTCAATAGGAAGGATATGGCTGAGGGATTCGGGCACATACATCAGGTACATGTCAAGGGGAAAGGTGATGAGTTCCATGGCGAAGCCTGCTCTGCTGGATGTGGGGAGTGGCCAAGGTGAGGAGCCTGCTCAGATGCAGAGGTCAGAAAAGACAACTCTAGGTGATTCCTTTGCCCACCACCAAGATGGTATCTGAGACTCATTGTGGGTAAAAAAAAAAAAAAAAGCGATCTGTGTGAGTGACCTGGGAGAATAATAGGGCAGGAGGAGGGCAGAAGTGGAGTCGCCATGTTTGAAGTTGGTGAACAGGCAATTCTCTCAGAGCAGTGGAGACTATACCAGGGTGGGAATACACCATGGCACTTCCTTCTCTAACATTAAAAAATAATAATAATAACATAAATTCAAGAAGTAAATGGAAGGGTTGCTGGGGAAATAAAGGGCAGAGGGGTCAGGATGTTCCGGGGGCCAGGAGGCTCAAGGAGGCAGCTCTCTTCTTACCCAAATGAGGACTTGGCCTGCAGGACCTAACTTTATCAGGTTACCAGGAGAAGGCCTTTGGTTAGGGTCAGGTATTTTTGGAGAGTTTTTAATTAGTCTTCACTGAAGGACTTCTCAGAGCCTTTAACATATTCCCACCCAAGTAGGAAAAGAGAATAGTGTTCCTCAAGGGTTCTGATCATGAAGGCAACTCCTTCAAACCACCTCTGCCTTTGAAATGGAGACACTCAGACAATGCTGCACTTGGGAGGCAGAGGCAGGCAGTTCTCTGAGTTCAAGGCCAGCCTGGTCAACAAAGTGAAATCTAGGACAGCCAGGGCTATACAGAGAACTCTGTCTCTCTCACACACAGAGACACACAAAAGGTTTATTTTTTTATTATTATTTTTAAGTAGTTTATATGTGTGTCTGTCAAGTAGTGAGGACTGGAGTCCATGGAAGCAAAACTAAAGGTAGTAGACCCCAGACCGCTCACCCACTGCACACATTGTTCTTCTGCCTGTGTATGTGTTTCCTATGCTCAGAGATACTGACATAAATGGCTTCAGAAGCCCTCTGCCCCCAACACTCACAGCCTGCATGGAAAGACACTGATGTGCTGTGACACCAGCTGACATGCTTGGTTCAAAGTGACATCATCACAGCAGGTGGTGACACTCTACTGCCCAGGCCTGGCACCCCCCAGTCCTGGGCATTATATGGAGGGCAACTGAGGTCCAAAAGATGAGGTGAATGGTGAGACCATCCATGGAGTTGGTGGCCAGACCCTCGACAGCACAACCTCCATCACCTTGAGCCTATTAATATTAACCTACACTCGAGGCTAGGGAGGCACAAACAGGACCTATTCACTACCCTCATACGGTTGTTTTGTTCATCTCGTTGGCGAAATCACCTCACTTTCTTTTTTTCTTTTTCACAGTAATCCTGCTCAATCCTCCACAAACATATAGGCTTTTATTTGGGGATGGAACAAGGGACTTCAGCATTCAAGGCTACTACTCTACTGTCTTAGTCAGGGTTTCTATTCCTGCACAAACATAATGACCAAGAAGCAAGTTGGAGAGGAAAGGGTTTATTGAGCTTACTTCCACATGGCTGTTGATCACCAGAGGAAGTCAGGACTGGAACTCAAGCAGGTCAG
>JADRCD010229392.1:0-19170 GCA_019843815.1 Montemys delectorum
GTTCTTAACTCTGAAGTAAAAACACAAATCATGTACAGCTTGTTAAAATGCATTAGTTATATATGCGCATGTATATATCATGTACATATTAAGTATATATGCAAAAATTAACTTATAATAGAAAGAAAATGTAAAATCTTCATTCAGACTTAAGTATTAATTTGCTCCTTAAACTCAGTTAATGATCATCCTAAATAGACAAGATTCCTTCAGACCCCACTAGGTTAGCTTAAGCATGATCCTTCTCTCTTCAAGCAAGGTTATCTCTTCCAGTAATGAACCTTTGGAATCTCCTGGTGTGGGTCCATTGCTGTCAAGCCATAATTAACATAACAACACTAACAGCAAGTAGCCTATGGAATATTGTCACTAATCATTTCTCCCTGTACAATTCCTCCAAATGCAAACTCTAACCAACATGCCTTTATCTATCTTTGGAGGACTAGTTTACCATGAAGATATCCCTTTTAAGTTGGTGCATACTTGTAATATGATGAAAAAGTTGATGTTGATGAGATTCACTTGAGAATGGCAGGTGTATATCTTTCCCCCTCAACTTCAATCAAACGCTTAGAATCATCACAATTCTGTATTTCTGTGTTTGTTGTGATTAATGGTCTCCTGAATTTACGTATTCTGTGTTCCTTGCTATGTAGTTGCTTTATTTTCCAGTATTAAAACTGTACTTGCATTTTAAATGACTCTCTTAGTTTCAGAGTCCATTCCTTCCATAGCTATCTTGAGGGTGCTCAATATTTGTACTAAGGGCTGCTATAGTTCCTGGTCACAACTCAGCTTTTTTCCCAGTAGGCTGCTAGAATGCTACTCTAAGCTAGACATTGTTGTCTTGATTTAACAGAATTGATTTCTGCAAGTCAGCTTACTTATTTGCTAAGTATAATGATGAAATTCAAGCCACAGTTCAAAATAGTTCTTCATTTTTACCTCCCATACAAAGTTATCTGGAAACAGAAGTATGTACTGAGATTAAATCTGGAAAATATACTACAGCCTCCTGTTGTAAAACAGTTCCCATTCATAACATGGAATTACTAGTCTACCTTTCCTGCACGATTTCAAATGATCAAAGACTTGGAAACTGTCATCAAAGACATTCAGCCATATGTGTATTTCCTTCAGTATGTTTAAAATACAAACAAATTTATGAATTCTGATTATTTGTTCACTTGCACCATCCTGATACACGGTTTGTAATATATTTTATTGCGATTGAATGAGTATATCAGGTTTTTATTTCTCAAATTAGTTCATGTGTGAAGTTTCTGTTCTTTAATTTCTTTTTTTATTTTAATTTTATTAATTACAAAACAAACAACAAAAACAAAAAACAAAACCTGTTCCCTTCCCCCTCCCCCCTCCCCCGCTCACCCTCTCCCACTTCCTGGCCCTGGCATTCCCTACGCTGGGGCATAAACGTAAAGTTTCTGTTTTTATGTGAGTGTTGATCATATTTAAGAGAGCTTAGTTTATACCTAAACTTTCAGAGTCCAGCATGTACCCCAGCTCCCCTAGTGTGAAACATATTTCTGTTTTCAGTTTTCTTCCCGGAAATGCATGATAAGCATATTAAAAATCATCTGTGGTACTTAACTCTAAAGATTTTTGAGAATATTCAATTTCTCTTAATAAGTCCATATAGATTTATGACTACCATACTCAGAAGAGAGACAAGTGTACATATGTATGTAAGATCGTGTTCATCAACCTAAAAATTTTGCTGGTTCCCTTTGGACAATGATAGCCTAGCTGTTAAAGAATGTCCACACAAAACTTGATAAGTATCTCATCAGAAATATTACAGAAACTATTCCCTGGAAATTGATAGGAGGTTAAAGTAAGTAACCTTTACATTCCTTTTCCCTATTGATATTTTATGACTTTTTCCTTTAACACTAACTGCTTTATAACACAGCCATATAAAAATGCAAAGGAGAGCACTAATTTTTAGGATTTAGGGAAGTATAAAAGTTAAGCCTGTGTGTTTATGTCCTTGTCAGCATTCTTCCCTGGGTGAGCAGGGGATTCCCAGACAGCACAGCTGCTATTGTGCAACTCTCAGGGCATAAAAACATAATGTGGATTCTTGAGCTGCTCATATATATATTTTAAAACTAACTCCCAATTATAGTCATGTATTCTCTATGCCACAGAAAAAAGATCATGTTGTCAGATGTATAAACTTGTATTTCCTAGCTATTAATTGGATGTGTTTAAAAATAGATAATATGTAAAAATTAGTGGAGATTATAAATTTTCTTCAATTGGTCAATTCACCAATTGCTCCATTGTTACTTTTAAATGCCATCATTTCAGTCTATTATAAATAAACAACAATGCCATTACCTCAGGTATTAGATTACCTTTCTTTATCCATTCTCTACTTTAGTACAGTGTGATTCAAAAGCCCACAAAGGAGGGAGTAACTGGACAATTTTTCTTATTTCCTTTCTCCTATAACTTCCTTTTACCCTCCATGTTTTACAATAAGCAAATTATGAGAATCATATAGAATGGCAATTCCACAATGATTTTACAATGATCAAAAATTTAAGAACATCTAAAATATTATAGCATTTTCATATTGAAACAATTAAATAAAAAAATTCAGGCTTTATTCCTGTATTGTGGTGATAAACATGGGAAACTCATGTTGCCCACTGATGTTATTTTCCATTAGAAAAAAATTAGAGCTCCATATAACAATAGCTTTACATATGTCAAGAAATGTGTGAGGAAGCTGCAACTTCCGTCACTACCACAATTACTTTCACAACTTGAGTTTAATCATAATTTAAATCAGTGACTTCTTATAAAGCTACATCAATCCTGAAGTATGAATACATTTTATTTTTCCCATTAGTTTATTTGGCCAATGTAGATAAAAATAAATGCATAGAATTCTAAAACTTTTTTTGTGGCAAGTTCAAAATATGATACAGAACACTAAATGCTGTTTTGTAGATGAGCAATATATTAGATCATTTAAAGGCATATTTGTATTTAGAAGGAAAATTAATTTTGTGATGAAATTATATGAGCTTGAAATCTTGGTAGTCACTACAGTTGCCAAAAGCCTTGTGTTCAAGTTAATGTGCATGTAAGGAGGCTCTTGGGATATAGTAGAACTCTTAAACTATAGAAAGAAGTTAGCTCATTAAATTAAAAAAAGACCTATAAGGAAGGTAGGAGGGGGATCAAAAGAGTTGCGGGAGGTCATGAGGAGAGAAGGAAAGAGGTATGAGGACAGATAAGAAAGAATAAAAGGTTGCTTGGATGGTTTTATAAACAGAAAAAAAATTAGCTTATCAGCAATCAATGAGAGCTAGGGTAAGGGAAATTGTGAACAGAATGTATATTATGAAAATTTTTATGTTCAATTCAAAAGAAGAAAATATAAAATAAATCTTGAATTGTAGAAAATCAACCATTATAATCCTTCCGTCGGTCTCAATCTGATCTGATCTGGCATCCGGTCCTTCTTGTAATCCTTGAATGCCTGGCTAGACCTATGGAGAACTCTTCCCAGAATTATAACTCAAGCTCATTTCATGGCACAACCTGTGTCTGGTTCCATATTCAATACCCACGTTTCACATGGCTTGCTCCTTCTACTTCCAATTCTAGTTGACCTGCTTTAGGCACCAATGCAGGACCTAGTTCTTCATGTTCAGGTACCCTCCTTTGCATTCAAATACCTACTTTTTATTTCACTTTTGGTCTGTCTCTTCTGACCATCTAATATCCATGACCTGCCAGAACCTAAGCTTCGCAAGCCAGGCATTCCTTTCTACCCCTAGAACGCCAGCTAGTGTGATCTGCATCCTAGTCCTTGGAACAGAACACATTTTTTCCATGACTTATAAAATATATTAGCAAACTCAATGGTAAAGAAAGCAAAACTAATGGGAAAGAAAAAAAAGTGTCTGAGTCTCCATTTACTGTAATAAGAAAAAGACTAACACATAAACTAAAATTATCAAAGTGAAGAGTGTCAACCACACTCTGCGGCCTTGGTAAAACTATGCTGAATTCACCAGGAAACATAAATACTGGATCATAGAGATCAATAAAACAGAGAAATTGTTTTAATTTTAATTTTACTTTTCCTGAGTCCAAGAAGAGATCTAAATCCATTAAGTGAGGTCAAATCCACAACAAAGAAACTTCTAAAAGCAAATGAGTGAATTACTTGTTCTTTGGGCAAATAGGTCAGAGTAAATACTAAGGTCTGGTCAGAAATCTTGTTGCAAGACAAACACAAAACACTTGAGTTTATTTCCCAAATCCCACAATAAGAAAGCTGGGTGTGGTAAAACATTTTTATAATCTCATCTCCAGTTAGGTAGAAACAGGCATGTGAATCTCTGAGGTTCAGTGGTCAACTAGTTTAGAATACTACCAGGAAAGACAGAGAAACTGTCTCAAAAATGGAGACTGGGAGACAGCATTGGAATAATGACACCCAAGTTTATCCTTCGGCCTCCATGCACAGGCGCAGGCACACAACTTCACATACAATATGCGCAGATACAAACACAAAGAAATTGCAGAAACAATTTGCAATGTAGTTTCAAGTATATCTCAAATTGTCAAATTGTGACTCTGAATGGCAGTTTATAGGTCTTCTAATGCATATTTCGAAACCCATAAAAGCAGTGATACACCTTAAAAGAGGAGTTTGAAGGGTAAGTCTTTAAAAGGTTACAAATCTTTACAAAGTTATGCACCTTTAAAGAATTAAAGCTTATTAGACACTTTAGAGAACACAGGGAGATAATGGTGACTGGAAACGGCTAGGCAAAAATCCAATTCATGCCTAAATAACTGATATCACAAAGAAATATGCACAGAATTTAGAAGTATATGCAGTAATTAGATCCATCTGCTACCCAATGTAGGTACTACAGGACCCTGATTCAAGACTGAATTAGACTCATTTGTTATTACCAGTACATATTTGCATTCAATTAATGTGCTAAAATCCTTGAAAACTATGCTCTCTTAAGTGGGTTAAACATGTTCATTGTAATCTCGTTTATATTAATAATTGGCTTAGCAAATCTTTTCTTTATATCTAGTACAAAGGTAAACTTTATCAAGCCCAAGCTAAATTATCATAAATTCCATATTAGCAGAAACCAAATTAATGAGCTTTGATTGTACCAAGAAAATTGCCTTTGCCAATTGCTTCATTTCGTGTACGGTATATAACAGAAAAACAACAACAAAAATCTCCAAGTGATAAAAGGAGTAGATAATATAATGTTTACAAAAATATTATTTGAAGCCAGGCAAACTTTCAGAATCTCTAATTTAGTGTTATATTTATTTGTTTGGGTTCAGCGTGTAATATGATGTTAAGTGTATTACTGTACCATGCTATTATGGAACAGATGTTAAATGCAATGTAAAAATGTCAGGGGTAAATGATTGATGATCCTCTTTGCCATTTCAAAGTAAACCATGATTATTTATATGCCCTGGACATTGCTTGAAAGCATCATATTAAATCTAAACAATTGATCCATTTTGAAGAGGATTTGTACAATATATTATTTATATGTATTGTATTCTTTTGTATAAAAAATGTCTAAGCATTAGAAACTATTAAGAGTTTCAAGTGCTCCACCTAGTCCATATGGTAGATTTGTTTCTGTATAATCCTTACCTTTTCTCTTTCAGCCCATATGGCAAGTCCAGAGCCTGCCCAGGCCCCTCTGCCCTCCACAGGGGCCATATGGCAAGTTCAGTGAGTATTCATTTACCTTGTATTAATATTTTATCTGCCTCAGACAGAAAAAGAGATAAGATTATCCAGGGCACCCCGTGCAAATGGTTCAGCCATATAATCAATACTAAATGCCAAACTCAGAGGAGATATGGGTTCAATTATTTTATTTATATTAAAAATAGCACAGCTAATTGAATAATTTAACGAATAATTTCATAAGCCCTTTTGATCATTTGATATATATTAACAAAATATTGTTTAATTATGGTAATCATCTAGGTAACACTAACACACAATATTATAAGTTACATAATTTAAAATTGGCTTAACTATATAGACTTTGATATATCCAAAGAGACAACTAAATCTCTAATCTATATTGCCAAAAAGTAATCTATAATTAACACATACTTATAGCATTTACCACTACAGGATAAGTCTGTTTATGTTAGTGTAATATAATTAAGAAATTTTCTGGACTTTATAACTAGAATTCATATTAGAATATGGAATAAATCAAAAATACTGCCTTTCTATTGCCATTACAAGTTGATGAAAAGTTATCAAATGAACAAGGTTACAGAATAAGTTATTGGGCCTCAAGTTTATTTCTTTGATAAAATTATGAATTGTGTAATTTCATTAATATTTGATTTATAAGAATCCCTTTAACAGTTGGCAGGATATGATTATATGTTCCATAATAATATTACTATGTCAAGCACTTAACTATCTCTTGACAATATGCATGCTACAACCATGTATTTCCTTTACACTATACCAATCTGTATATAATTCTTTCATGTATCTTCAATAAAAAGTAATATCTCATTTCTTGAAAAAATGCCAATTAGTCAATTCAACATTACAAAGTGAGAAAAAATAAAATATAGCCTACCACACTTACAGTCACTTATGTTTTAGAACATAATTTTTAGTTACTCTATGTTTAGTGTTCTTATCAGAGTATATATAGAAATCTAATGTGAATATTCAGAACACTGAGTTCACGATTTCAAGGCTCATTTTCTTAACACATCTACTATGTTTTCTTCTGGACATGCCATTTTATCAGTTAACCTGCATCCACAAAACAATTATAAACAGCTAGTATTTTTTATTTAATTTCACACAATGTACATACCTGATTATCATACTTTGCCTACATTTCCTTTGAGTCCTCACTTCTGTAATTATATGTGCTATGATATTTTTCCATAATACATTGGCCAAGGTCATATAAATTCCGAGATAACAACTTATAGGTGCTACTGAATAGATTCTAAGCTCATTTGAAATTTTAAAATGATAATATTGAAATAAAAATGTTAATGTGTTTAGGTTTCTCACCTGTAAGTGCAAGTAAAGTCATAATTAAAATATAAAGACAACATCAGGGTCCCTGACAGCTTTTTTTTTTTTTAGGTTTGTATATATAGAAACATATTTTAATGAAAATATAAAAGTTTAATTTTATGCACTGAATATTTTCACAGAGTCAGCACTTTGCTATTTTGTGATAACATGTTAAAATTAATGGGATGTCTTAACTAAGTTCTTTCTGCATATATACATATAAACGAGGCAAAGCTCTGAACCTGACTTCATAAATAACATTTGCTGTGATTTTGTTAAAGTTTAGATGTGTGGATTTGTATTTGAAATCCTCAGAAGGTTACAGGGTGCAACCCTCCAACAATATCTCTGAGTCTTCAGGGAAAAAAATCCCATTATGTGGAGTTCAGTGAAGGGGGTAAACACCACCATAAAGAAATACAAATTGCACATATTTCCCATTTAGCTAGTGTCACTAGAGTTCACTATTTAGAATTCTAACCAGTTAGGACTTATTCTTGGAGGTCAAGTACCTTGTGAACCTTGACATCTCACTGATGACATCATATCCTATCCGTCAATTCTTCCAAGAGCACAGCAGCCATCTGCTCCACACACGTTGCAATAACTTATTAGAGAAATTCACAGGGTAGCAATCTGTGGGTTGATGCTGTTATCTTAATGTGTGCACATTCTGAGGTTCCAGCCTGCTTCTGTTACTAAACTAAAGTCCTGCCCTCTGTTTTTAGTTATTTACTTAGTTTGTTAGTTAATGCATTTTTGTTTGTTGGCTTGTTTGTTTGTTTGTTTGTTTATTGAGAAAAGTCGAACTCTAAAGCCATGGCTGTCCTAGAATTCACAGTGTGTTTGTGTCTGTCCTAAGCTTGGAGAGCTTGGGCTGACATCAAACCCATGCAGATACAACATGGTCGGATTTTAAATGGCAAGAATAACACTGGACTCAACCAGGGAAGTTAGGTGGCCATTTTAACTTCTTTAGTCTCATGGAAACCATGAACAAATTGGGAAAAATTACCCTTTCTCCATTATAGGACAATAAAAGACACTGTCCTTGCAAAGAGACACTCCTTTCCATTCCTAAGGCTCTTTTCTCTTCAGTTTGGTACTTGAAAATTTATTTCTCTTTCCCTATGAGTGAACCATATAGTATGAAGGACTTACATGTATCATGCAGAATTATGCTCAATTATAAAGCAGCAAACCCCGATAGTAACTTTCTCTACTCTTGCTAAAATATCATGCGAAATAAACCTCAAGCCCATGCCAGGAGAATCTGTTTCTTTTATTTTATTTCCCTGAAGGCAGTTAATTAGCAAACACAGAGTCTAACTGACACTGTATACCTGCAACTCTAATAGGTTCTCTGGACAAATCAAGGACAGTATCCATGACCAGGAACTCCTATTTTAGAACCATGTTTAACTTACCAGCTGTCAAAGGTATTACAGTTTAATGAAGTCAAGCATAAGTCTCTCTAACTTTAAATTATTATACTTTTAAGAAATCATGTTATTACCTTACAATACAGAGAATTCATCCTGTATCCTTTCTTTTGGCTTGTCATTTATTCCAGCTTACACTGTGATCAACATTGTACTAAAATAAAGTCAAGTACAACAGCCGCTCCCTGCCCATCAAAACCCACAGACGTCTGCCAAGCACTTGTAACAGCTGGTGTTACATTAATTAGTTTAAACTATTTATTTCATCCATCTCCAGAGCAGATTGAGCAAAAACATTAGAGATTATTCTAGCATCTGTAAGTGCCCTGCAAACATTAACCAAGGAAAATTAAAATATTCATCAGAACCAGATATACATATATATATATACATATATATACTCACTTATTTTTATCCTTTATATGTATATATTAATATATATTTATATATGATTGAATAAGATAGATAGATAGATAGATAGATAGATAGATAGACAGACAGAACATATGGTTAAGAAGTTGAGTCTCTCATTACAAATAAATGTCCCATATACCTTAGAAGAGTTCTTTTAATAATTGTCTTTCAAAACATTAAGTTTTCAACTTACACTCATATTTTGCATCCGCTAAGCTTCTCTATTTAAAAATTATCACTAGAAGCAGTAATAATTCCTCGCAACATGGATCATTAAGCAATATATGACTGGGACTGGGTGACTCAGTGGATTAGTCACAGACTTTATGGCCTCTATTGGAATTCTGCCCTAACTATAGTGATCAAAACACTGTTATCAAATGGTTGTAAAAATATCAATTAAAATTGTCTCCACTAGGTTTTTAGCAAACTATATACCATAACATAAATTTACACATTATTGACAAAATTAACTCAACTGTTACATTTTGGCCTAAGATATTTTAAATTAACTATTTTACTCTCCAAGCAATAGCTGTAACAAGAGCTTGATGATTAACGTTTCTCCATTAAACACCTGTTAGCTAGAAGGGGTCTTGGTCGTCCTCTAGGCTCTCAAGATTACATTATTGTTTTGCTGCACTTTCTAGAAACATAACATATGTGACTTAAATCAATTTTCAAGTCACTGTGTAGAAAAACAGAAATATCTGGAAACACCTGAAGATTAATTCTCAAAAGTAATGGTAAATAATGAATATAGTTTTAAATTTCTATGGACTACTGTGCTGGCTGGTTTTGTGTGTCAACTTGACACAGGCTGGAGTTATCAGAGAAGGGAGCTTCAGTTGAGGAAGTGCCTCCATGAGACCCAGCTGTGGGGCATTTTCTCCATTAGTGACCAAGAGGGTAGGGCCCCTAATGGGTGGTACCATCCCTGGGCTCAAAGTCTTGGGTTCTATAAGAGAGCAGGCTGAGCAAGCCAGGAAAAGCAAGCCAGTAAGAAACATCCTTCCATGGCCTCTGCATCAGCTCCTGCTTCCTGACCTGCTTGAGTTCCAGTCCTGACTTCCTCTGGTGATCAACAGCTATGAGGAAGTAAGCTGAATAAACCCTTTCCTCCCCAACTTGCTTCTTGGTCATGATGTTTGTGCAGGAATAGAAACCCTGAGTAAGACAACTACCAAAACAGTGATATTTAAATTCCTGTAATTTTGATGATCTCTAACACAATCCATTTTACCATTCCAAAAGGTATTCATGAATAGAATTTGACACATAACATATTCAACTATAGGTAAACAAAAAGGTCTACATGAAAGTTAGCAAACAAACATTTAGAATATCAGCAAATTGCTCTTCACTGGAGAAACATAATAATAAGAAAATATATTTATAGAAAACAACATGGTATAATTTTGGCAGTTGTTATATCTGGCTGTGTATGAGTACATTCAGAAGTCCTGCCACACCATTTGTTAATCCTAGAGTTAAAAGCTCACCATTTTAACCTTAATTCAAAGACAAATCTATAGAAGCAAAAATAATTTTACACATTGGCACATTATTTCCTCATAGCAGGTACAAAGACAAATTAAATCAGCTCACTGTAATAAAATCCTGTTTAGACATGGATGGAAATATTTCAAAGTTTTTTTTTGTTGTTTTTTGTTTTTGTTTTTTTTTGTTGTGTTTTTTTTAGAATTACCAAAGAAGATATAAAGATGACCTTACTGGTAATTGCTGCTATTCTTTGTATCCCTGGTTCTCAACCTGGGATTCTAATGACCCTTTCACAGGGGACACTTAAATCTATCAGAAAAACACAGATATTTACTCTATGACTTATTACAGCAGCAAATTTACATTTATGAAGTATCAGTGAAAATAATTTTCATTGTGACCCATGGTTGTGGGTCCCCATATCATAAGGAACCGTATTAAAGAGTTGCAGCATTAGGAAGGTTGAGACCCACTGCTCTAGAGTACACTGTCCTCTCTCATATCTAAGGGGATTGAGCTTGGTAACTGACCCTGGTTAATAGAAAATGTCATCATTCATGTAGGATGGTGTAGATTGAATTGCTTCTGCTCAGAATTCATATGTAAGAAGTCTGGTCCTCTGATTCAACTTCAATATATATATGGTGACATTGCCTCAGAACCATAGCCATTAAAAATTTTCTTCTATGCCCATTTTCTCAACACCATAGCCGAGCTGAGGGATCATAGGAGATCAGATCCACAGTGTCATGGTCTATGGGAGGTGTTGCCTGAGTTCATCTGTTACAATAGGGTCAGTAGCATCACTTTATAACATTGGTTTTTAACAGTCTAGCTCTGGTTTTCTAGGAAGCTTATGTTAACTCTTACCAAGTTCGTTGTCTCTCAGCAATGGGATGAATAGTATTACTTTTAACTATTTGTAACCTATATTCATAATGTTATTCAATGAGATAAAATAGTATTTAAGTTGTTTATAAAACACTCAAGTGATTCTATTTTTAAACCTAACTTAAGTCTCTGCAGAATGATTGGTGATAATGAAAGGTGAACTGGTATTCAGGGTTTGGCGGAAATTTTCTTTGTATCTTCTGTCTTCCCTTTTCATAGTGAAAAATTGCAATAATAAACATTTATTTTACAATATCTCTATTGATTAGATGGTTCACCATTAAAAAAAAATTTTTTTTTTGAGACAGAGTTTTTCTGTATAGCCCTGGCTATCCTGGAACTCACTCTGTAGACCAGGCTGACCTTGAACTCAGAAATCCACCTGCCTCTGCCTCCCAAGTGCTGAGATTAAAGGTGTGTGCCACTACTGCCTGGCTCCATTAAAAATTATTAATTGTGTCTCTGTCACTCAAGTGTCCTTGCAAAACATCCCTAAAGCATTTTTCCCAAAATTTGAACCAAGTTGTTTTTTCATCTCTCATTTGTAAAATGAAGACTAGAAAAATAATTTTAATGAGTTAAAATCATGCCAACTGTCCTTTGGGTCATGAAGCTAAAACAAATTCATTCATTCAAGGTTCCAGCTTTCAACCATTGTTTTCTACTTCTTTTTCATGAATTTCATAGATTATAAAGCACATATGCTAAGATTTACTGTTTTTTTTTCAATTTTATTGAATTAGTGTGTGTGTGTGTGTGTGTGTGTGTGTGTGTGTGTGTGTACCTTTGTGCACATGCCATGAAGCAAGAGTGGAAGTGAGAGGAAGAACTGCAGGAAGCAGGTCCACTATGCAGAGCTCAGGAATTGAAGTTAGGTCCTTGGGCTTGAAGGTAGGTACCTCTGCAGCAGCTGAACCATCTCACCATCCTGACTTTAATATTTTATTGAAAGAATGGTCAAAAGTAGTAAAAATGCATGATGAATTTAAAATTTTTCTTGTAAGGAAAGATAGTTGTATTGAAAATCAATAATATAAATATTCCTTAGTACTGTGTAACACATAATATTAGTATATCATATAAACGTTTGTTTTATCATTCAAATATATAAAAATAGCATCAATCTATACTAATGTATATTAATGACATAGTTATTGAGGATATGGTTTGAGAAATAGTTCTAATTTTATCAATGTACAAAGTTCATTGAACATTCTCACACAATCTTAGGTTATATAAGCCAGATATCGTCACTTCTTGATGCAATCAAGAAGTGCTATAATGTAAAACATATGAGATTTTCTTCTACCATATCCTTGAACTGACTCAAAACTACAAAGGAATGGGTATATGAACTACAACACAGATGATGATGTTGATGACTACTATTATTATTCTTATTATTATTCTTATTCTTATTCTTATTCTTATTATTATTATTATTATTATTAAGTACTGTGTAGTATGTACAATTGCATGATCTATACTTTTACAATGCTGGCAGGACAGTGTATATGTCTGTTTCTACATCACCACAAATACATGAGTGACTTTCTCCTGTGATTCCATGAAGACTTATACATTACTACACAACAGGATATGTCAACTACATTGTAATATAATAATGGATATGTTGGATAAAGGTGGATATGGGGCCCATTCTTGATGTAAATATCCTGTTTTCACATATGATTCTTTGGGTTATGTGAATGCTATTCTTTAGTACACACCATGTATTTACATATGGGCATTAGCTTCAAAATGATGATTTACTACAAAACAACATTTATACTGTTAACTGACTGTAACTATTTCTTAGTACCAAAGGGAAGCCATTAGACACAATAAAGCTTGCTCCAAATTCTAAACAACATTTTAGAGAGGAGAAAATAAAATGTTTCTGAGGAAATATTAAATGAAGTATCCATAAGTTTGAAAAAATAAGAAAACACAATTCTAGAGCTTCATTCAGATTACAAAGGAAGTATTGATTGCAACAGAACAACTGGTTTAAATCTAGGTTATAAATGTATAGATAAAGTAAAATTTACTTAAAGTATATAAAAATCAGAAAATACATACTGGGAAATTGATTACCCAAGAGAGAGAGTGAAATATAAATTGAATAGAAGAAATTTAATTGTGATGGTTGAAAGAAGAAAGTATGGAGACCCATCTTTGCACTTGGAGAAAGTAAAGGGGGATTTATTTACATTGTGTTATATTTAAGTAGGAAAATACACGTAGTTAAGTAAACAGACAGACATATACTCAACATGTATTGCTTATGCACACTTAGATAATAATATATTCCCCATATGTAAAGTATATGTAATGCATATTCCCCATATGCATTACAGTTATGGAACTTTGAATGAATAAACTTGGTACCTGTTGGAGTCAGTCTACTGAATGAATGACAGCATGCCTTGAGATAGGTTACTAGGACTCATTCCTACACCTGAGTGCTTGCTGCTTTCCACTTTTCCTTGATAGGCTTCTCTGTAAATCAGAGGTAGCTGTACAAAGGGTTCCTTGAAAGATGCAGTGAGGGCTAAATTACTGAACCTCAAGTATTGAAAACAGAACTTGTCATGCATTCTGTGCTACAAAACAGCATGCAATTATTTTTGTATCTTTTGAAAGCAGACAGAAAACAGAGGTCACAAGTTTCTTTCTTTCCCTTCCATGATTGCCTGTGGTATTGCCATATTACAGTGTATGGATATAGGCATAGATATAGATAGAAATGTTTAAGTGCATGTAGGTGCGCTGTAGCTCAGCATCTCATTACAATGCAGCACAACAGGGATAGGAATAAAACTTCTGAGCCTATTTTAAAACACACTTTAAAGCCACCTACCCACTAGGGAAGAGGGGAAGAGATTACATAATGATCATTTAACCTTTCAAACTCAGGGAAACTGTTGTCTTTATATGCTCTCTCATAAGCAGACACTCAACATTTTTTGACATTATGAAGCCATAATCCATCATTTTCATGTCTTCATGGTTGATTCCTCATGTCTTCTCTTCATCCAGAAAGTGAAACAATCACCTGATGCCACAGCCTCAGATGAGAAATGCCAAATCACAGAGGCAGCAGCTGACAGAACATTTCAACTTTCTCTCAGCTGACAGAGGCTCCCACTTCACCACCCTGTCCTTATCAATAAAACAGAACCCATAGAAAACACAAAAATTGCATGCTAACATTTTGAATTTTGTATGTTTAGCTTGTTTGCAAAAGCCACTGGGTAGAAGTATTTATAGTACAATTGAATTTCTTATGGGATGTTTCCAGGAAGCTGCAAACTACCAGTATAATAACCAAATCTACATTGTTCTACCAGGCTTGGAATATTCAGTCAACATTAAGCATCTCAGACAGAGAAGCACAAAGATTCAATACAATACTCCCAAGCAATTACATTCTAGATTCACTAACATCCCTTGGCCTTCCTGGAGAGTGTTTTCAACAGAAGGCACCCCACGGGAGAGGGACACAAGGAAAAACTTCACACCAGTTCTGTCCACATTGAGACTCTGATGTCAGAATCTTTATATGTGTTTGAGGCCTGTTGATTTGATTCTCAAATGTTCTATAGACTCTATCACCATCTTCCTAACACCGGGCCTCTGTACAGGGATGGCTTTCCAGTCTCTTAGAAGACATAAGCCCCCAAATAATCTGTCATAATGCTCCTTTAAAGAGTTTAAATTTTATCTGTGTATGTATGTATGTATGTATGTATGTATGTATGTATGTATGGAGAGCGAGGAGTACATCTACCAGGGTATACATGTGGAGAACGTTATAGAGCTGGTTCTCTTTTACCACTTCTCTGTGTGTGGGATGGATCTCTGATTGCAAGTCTCATATCATCTGGGGACAAGTTCTTTTACTCACTTACATGGCCTTCAAACTGCTTTTATGCAAATGTATTTGCTTCTTGTATCCTAACAAATAAAAGACCAAGTTTACTAATTTAATTGTAATCTCTCTCTTTGTTGTGTTTTGTTGGTTTGTTTTGTTCCATGATGTGGTGCCTTAAATTTTGTCATGGCTGTGCTGTCAGTTCTTCAGGAATCTTTAACCCCCTTGACATACCTAGAGATAAAAATTTCCTTTCAAGGACTCAATGTTACAGAGACTTCCTTCTAAAACTGCCTACTAGTCTTCTTTCTGATGAAACTATTTTCTACGACAAAATTGTTGGTTTTGCCTCGTCTTTGACCATAAAGTTAATTGTTCAACTTTGCTGCAAACCCCTTTGTTCTTCTTGAAGTCACTTTTCTTGTCTCTCCTCCTGTAAGGACACCAAATCCTAAAAGCTGGCAAGAATGCATATGTTTATTTCACCATTGCACTGCAATTACTGAATGCCACTTAATTATAGCAACAGATGCTCGAGTGTAGGAACCAGAAAAATCAAACGCCTCATTTCCAGGTTATTTTTTTCCATTGCTTCTGCCAACAGCAGATGTGTGAGCCCCTTGTGCTCTGGCGTAAATACTTATCAAATCCTAACAGGTCACCTATGTCACAAACAACATTTCAGATGCAACTGTTTCACCTGATAATGGGCTCTGAAAATAAAACTGAGCTGTAAATACGATGTATTCAGAATGAAACGCCATAATGTGAAATTGCTTTTTCTCCAGCTACAACTGAAGTCCTTGACAGTTTTTGGCAGTGATAAATCACCCTCCCATTAATTGTCTTCTCTCTCATTGTGAGGTGAGCTGCTAAAAGGGGCAGTCAACAAAAATGACTTAAAGGACAAATTTTGGCAAAAAGACAATGAAGAAATCCGTCATTGCTCAGCCTCCATAAACTGTCGTGAAGCAATCAAAATATAGGTAGCTGCAGTGCTTATATCTTTGTTAGGAAGATTATAGGATGATAAGTTTGCTGCTAAAAGAAATGAAGGACCTAGGAAAAGAAAACTTAAATAGTGGTCCTTGACATCCTCTTCCAAATGATTTTTCTCTTGATGCATTTGAGCATGTGCCTCATCTGCTCACATTTACCCTGACCTAGAATAAGGAAAAATTCGCCAACGTGTGACTACACGTTATGAAATCTTGGTAACATAATTTTGAACGGAATATAAATATGTTTTTAAATTAACTCCATAAGTCCTTTAGCAATTACTTTGGTGAAACAAAGAAAAAGAAACTCAGACAACACCCAAAGTCTGTTTGCAGCCAGTGGACAATTCAATATTACCATATGCATTATGAGAAAATTATATATTATTATGATGCAATTTAAATAAACCATTTAACATTTTAGTTTGTATTCAGCAATAGTAAGCAAAAAGGCATTAATATTGGATCCAATGTTGTTCCTGTATTAGATATGTTCATATTTACTTCACGTAATTAATGTATTACTTAAATTGATGAATCTCAAGCCTAACTGAACTAGAACCCAATTTCAATTGTACTCTTTTCTGGAAAAAAACCCCAGTAGTTCTCTGTAGACCTCATTGTCACATAAGGGACAACTGAGTGAGAAAAGGAATTTGATGAATCAACACATGAAGAAAAATTCAAGTAAATTTTAAAAACTAGATAAGGAGACAGCATGCTCTCAGGGATCATCAGAGGTTACACAGTCTACTGTCCCAGAGTGCAGCTAACATAATATCATCATATTAGCATTATTTTTTCTAAGGGTGTTGGAAATAATTTTAAAATAGTTTGTAGCTCTTTCAATTATTATAGAAAACTGATGAATCGGAAAGTCTAAAGGGACTGATTCCACATATGCACAAAGTGCTTTTGCTAATACACAGGTGCTTTGTATTAATGCAAAGGGATATGAGGTGGTGTATTGGTACCTCAATGTTGTAATTCAGTCTAGAGCATGTGTCCAATAAGGAAAACTCAAAATTATCCTAAGTCCTGTTTTGCATTTCAGCTGAATGTTAGTGAAGTATTATTAAATATAATTTGTAGACTGTAGACCGTGACATTAAAACATCTTTTGAATGACAGGTTTAAAAAAATCAAAGGGTTGCTTTTTTATTTTAGTTTAATTATTTTATTTTATTTTATTTATTTATATTATTTTTGGTGAGCTGCCCGTTCAAAAGCTTACTGACAGCATATGGAGACAGCATATTTGCAAGTCCATCTCTGGAGGGTTGCAAAAGGCCCTTAGCTTGTGAAAAACAGCAATGTTATTTTTTTTTTAACGTTCCCTATATTTAGAGATTAAATCGCTCACTGCACAAACCCATTTGGAACAGGCGCGAAGGTGAAAAGGATAATCAGTACAGTCACTGGTCCGTGTTTCCTAAACGCTTTCGAAAACATTACAGTGCGCAGGCATAAAATTAGCGGCAGGACCTTAAAAAGGCTGGCATTTAGCATGACTTTTTGGAAAGTGACACCCTCATTTTTTTCTTGTAGGATATCATTAAATTTCAATCGCCCTATGGCAGTGCCTTTCCATTAATAACCAATTCACTGTGTCACTTTGGCTCTCCTCTGAAATAATGAGCCTTTGCTTCGCTTTAATAAATTTAAACATATTCTCAAGGCCAGGGAAGATAGGAAACCGCAGATGGGCTGAGAAAAACACGATTCATAAATCCTTAACTGCCTGAGATCGTTGAGAGCAAAACAAAGTAACACTCGTAAAATATTAAACAATCCCAGCTGTATGAGGGAAGCTTCATTAACAAAAATGGACTATTTACTGCCTTCCTCAGAGCCTGTGGGTGGAGAGAGTCAAAGAAATCTTTAAAAAGAATTCCCTCTGCTATTTCTTCTCATGATTTCTTAACCAACTAATGGAACAATGAAAACATTATCTAGATTGCCTAGTATTTGCCAACAAGTAAAGATTATTTAAAATGCCATCAATTATTTTTTTTACTTTCACCATTTAAAAATTAGCAAATGAAAGTATCACTCTCTTTTCTGGGGACAATTTCACAACCATTGTGAACTTACTGAAGACCACAGGACTACTACCTGGGTACCAAAACACAAGGGTGAGAACAAGCCTGGAGGGCCCTCTAGTCAAGGGATTCTAGAATGTTTCTCATGTCGGTAGCGATTAAGCATTTTTGTTTTCAAATCTGAATTTTATGATTCAGCTATTTATCTCTCAATACCTAAGCTATATTCTAGTGCTAAGCGATGAACACCTTCAAGATACATATTTCAAGATGGGAAGTTTGCTATAAAAGCCTTCACATTTTAGATGGAAGTTCTGGGATACTGTCATAAGGGAGAATAATTTTAAGGTCCTGATGCAAAATCAAACTCAGTGTGCTGGTGGTATATGTTTAAAGAAGCAAGAGATCAATGTCTGTCTGTTAAATGCTAAGAACGTGGAAGCTCGAGCCTTAAAGACAAGCTGAGAATTTACTGGACAGATTGTCAATACTTCTAAACATTTCAAGGGCAAAAATATTGCTTTATACAATCTGTGTCACATTTATTGCAAAAGAAGAATCTAGATTTCTCTTCTGCGTTCTGTCAGCACTTTCCCTTTTATGGTGCAGAAATAGATAAAATAGGCAAAAGAGAAGAAAGCATTTGAATGTATACTGATTATGTTCCGTGCTCACCAATACAGCTGCTGATTGTGGGAGTTCTTGGAACCTCTATTCTTTATCTATAAAACTGGAAAGAGAGAAATATTCTCCATCTACATGTCATCTTTTAAATAGGAGTTAGTAATGTACCTTGTTAGCACAGAAGGTTAGTCTTTATGAACAAGAGTTAGTACATATGATTACCTGCTTACATGAATCCTTACATAGAACACAGTCGTTTAAAGAAAAAAAA
>JADRCD010229392.1:20018-36810 GCA_019843815.1 Montemys delectorum
TCTCTCTCTCTCTCTCTCTCTCTCTCTCTCTCTCTCTCTCTCTGTGTCTCTGTCTCTATGTCTCTTTGTCTCTCTCCATACCACACACAATGCACCCACATGCCCATGCACACACACACAACACACGAATTTTTTTTAGAATATATAAGGGGTTGTGCAAAGGATATGGATGTAGGCATTTATTGTTGTATAAGAACAGACCATTTTGCGCTAATATTACAACACTAGTTGTTGGTGACTGTTCTCAGACATCTAAGACTTGTTCTGAATCAGAGTTTTCTCCTGGAATGCTGCTTTCTCTGGTGAGCTTTTCAGATTTGGAATGTGCCCCTGCCTCAGATCTTGCATGGAAATCCTAAATTTTGTTCATCATAATTAACCACAACTCTTTCTTGAGTCTCAAACCTACTTATATTAATTAATGTCTTAATAGTAAATAATATTTATATCTATTTATTTATATTTAATTTTCACATTTTTCTTGTAAAAAGTACAAAATACATTCAACTATTTCTATAAAAACCAATCAAGGACTATACATGGTGGACTGAATGTTCTGGCAGCATGTGTATAGTAGAGGATTGCAAATTCGATCATCAATAGGAGGAAAGGACCTCGGCCTTGTGAAGGTTTTGTGCCCCAGTGTAGGGGAATGCCAGGGCCAATAAGTGGGAGAGGGTGGGGTGGCAGGCATGGGGAGGGGGGAGGCAAAAGGGGTTTGTTCTTGCTTTTGTTTGTTTGTTTGTTTGTTTGTTTGGAGGGGAAAGTGGGAAAGGAGAAATTTACATGTAAATAAAGAAAATATCTAATAAAAAAAACCCACTTGGTATTGATTAACAAGTATAAGGGGTTTGTTTACTCAGAAGAGAAAGCTTCACGAATTACTAGTGAAAAAACTTATTCATAAAAAGAATAGCAATGTGTATATATTTTTATTATGGGATTCTAGTCAAACTTTTACATACTCATAGCTCATTAAGAACTGTTAAAACTGTTATTCCCCCCTTTTTTTACACATGGTAATATCAGAATATATTTTAAAAAGACAGACCCTATATTCTCAGAATTCAGGTAGAAAAGCTGGATTTCATTTAACATGGAAATGGCAAGTGGATGGGGGTCGGATGGTGAGCAGGGGGAGTGGGGAGGGAACAGAGGATTTAGTTTAGTTTTTGTTTTGGTTTTTAATTTATTTTTTATTTTTTATTTTTTTTATTTTTTATTTTTATTTTTTGAGGGGAACCTGGGAAAGGAGATATTGTAAATAAGAGAACATCTAATATAAAAAAAAATGGACAAATGAAAAAAATGGCAAGTGGATGTAAGAGAAAAACCAAAAGTGAAATAAAATCTCATTGGCGGCCAAGTATTCAGCATCTGAAAAGTTGATATTTTCTTTCTCCACAGTCCATCAGTGAACATGGAAATGATTACAATGAGAGGCGTGTGAGCACAGAGTCTTTGCCACCGGGCTCTCATAAATCTTGCCAGTTCCCAGTGAACAACACCAAATATTTGCAGCTGAGGAACATTTGGTCTGGCTTAAATTAACATATCTCAGCAGTCAGAAGTCATTAAGCTTTGTCGGTGATTTGAAACAATTTTTCTGTCTCAGAAGACATAGTGGCTTTTAGATAGTTTTCTAGAAGAAGGTAGTCGAAACTAAAACAAATGACATGAAGCTGGAAGTTGTTAATAAGCAAAAAGGAAATGAATAAAGGTGTCATATCTACTTTAGTAAATTCATTAACGTTTTTACAAGAATCGTGTTGTGCTCATGCATATGACCAATTGAAGAATTTCAGTTGATACATACTAAGTTTAAAGTAAACAACAAATCAAATATGAGAATACAGATACCTTTTAACAGTACTTCATTTTTATTCTAACCATCACAAATTAAAACTGATGAAAACTATTGTGTAGGAAAATTAATTGGTGTCTTCAACTGAAAATTTTAAGCAGGCTTAGAGGAGAGAAAGGAGACAGTTGGTATATGTCTCAAAGATCTGTTCTGTTATAGGGCTTATCCAGACACATAGGCCCAAGCCAATCATGTAAAGCAATTTGATGACTAGAACAGGGAACTCTTCAAGTATGAAAGAACTGGAGGAATGGATTCAGCTGATGAGACTGTGGTTTAGAAGTGAGATCAATACATTCACCTATTTATAGTTAATCTCACAATCTGTGTGATGGTGTCCTTTCTTTACTGAATAATATTGGTTCAAGAAAAAGCAGGCTAACTGAAGTAGAAAATGATTCTGATTTCAGTTTGCTTGCATAGTTGTGTAACACCTCCCAGTTGTTCATGGATAAAGCAAGGGTAATGAATTCAGGCTTGTAAGTTATTATGGTATTTAGTTAATATCTGACCCACATGAAATGTTATATAAATGGTAGTTGTTAATTTCAGTTCTTTAAAAATAGATTAGTATCATTACTTTCAGCAATTAATAGATTCTTACATAGTTTTGCATCTAGTGAGATTTATTAATTGCCCACTATATAACCAAGTCCTGTTATAGATAACTGATGAAAAACATGTGTATTTAACATAAATATAAGTAGGAAAATGGAAACTCAGGTTGAGGAAATGAAAACCAATCAGTTGATGTATATCAAAAGCTGTGAAACCTTTTGTTATATGATTTTATAAAGTATATTAAGCAGGTTATTCATATTTTATTAGTCAAGCATTATCCTGCACACTTGTGTAAGATCTGAGAGTTAGTACTGGGTCCATTTCTTTTAGGACTATCTTTTCTCTGTGGCATATGATGCTGAAAAAATAATCTCAAGTAAGGTTTGCTGAAGATTTAAAATACTTATATGAAACATAATCTTTGAGAGAGCGTCTAGTGTGAGATTTGAACTCCTGTCTTCTGCAAGACCAGTGAACACTCTTATTTGTAATATGTCTCTGTAGTCACCTACTGTTTTCCTTACTTAAAGAAAAGATGAATTTGGAGGTGTGTTACATGGTGAACAATACATACGTGGTTACTGTAAACTTGGATAAAACCCTATGGCTAGGGAAGAAATGGGTCCAAGGAGAGTTCACATACCCATATCTTGCCTAAAGGAACACCTTGTCAAATTGCCTTCCAAATATGTTTGCATAGACTTGTATATTAAAGGATCTCTTAACGGGGACTAGAAATTTCCCTTTTGCAGAGAGTGATGTTTAATACAGACTCATATCTGGTCAAAATGAAGAGAATAATGTTGATGATATCTCTATTACTAGCATCATTGCCCTTTAAAGGCCTATGGAATCATCTCATTAGAAAGGGCAAAAAGAATGTAAAATGCAAGCTATAGGTAAGAATGTCATGTAATGCTATCATTCAGATACTATTGCCGCTGCCCCATGGACACACAACTACCAACATGATCTGTGCGAGCTCTAGTTCTCCAGCTTTCTACCAAGGTCAGAGAAGTTGCTCAGAAGTTTTCTGTTGTGAGGCAAAATACCAGAAAAGCAAGGGAACTTAAGAATTTATATACCCACAGAAGGAGTTCCAGAGACTAACTATGGAGCAGAGACTGAAGGAAGGACAAGCTAGCCTAGTATAGCTATCTCCTGAGAGGCTCTGACAATACCTGACTAATACAGATGTAGAGGCTCACAGCCATCCATTGAACTGAGTTCAGGGTCCCCAGTGAAGGAGCTAGAGAAAGGACCAAAGGAGCTGAAGGGTTTGCAGCCCCTTAGGACAAACAACAATAGGAACTAACTACTACTCTCAGAGCTCCCAGGGACTAAAACACCAACCAAGGACTATACATGGAGGGACTGATTGTTTTGGTAGCATGTGTATAGTAGAGGACTGCAAAGTCTATCATCAATGGGAGGAAAGGACCTCGGCCTTGTGAAGGTTTTGTGCCCCAGTGTAGGGGAATGCCAGGGCCAATAAGTGGGAGAGGGTGGGGTGGCAGATATGGGGAGGGGGGAGGCAACAGGGGTGTGTTCTTGTTGTTTTTGTTTGTTTGTTTGTTTGTTTGTTTGGAGGGGAAACTGGGAAAGGAGAAATCATATGACATGTAAATAAATAAAATATCTGATAAAAAATAATAATAAAAAAAGAATTTATTTTGTCTTATGCTCCAAAATGGGTGGAAAGAACCCTTAATAGTCATACCAACAAGAAGTAGGCACAGGGGCAGGGACAGAAAACTTAAAGGTTACATCTTTGACTGCAAGCATGACCCAGAGAGAACATACTATGATTAGTGTTATAATCTTACTCCCCAATACTTTATCATCACAACCTGCCCAAACAGTGCCACAAACTTGCTACCACATGTTCAAATGCCTCAGACCATGGAGAAAATGTATTCAAGGCACCATAGGTGCCATGCCTTCATGATAGGTCAATGATGGTTAATGCTGATTGAAATGGAGGATATCATGTTATCTAATGGCTGAGTCACTGAGAGGAGAAGAAAAAAGCATTCAGAGAGAAATTAAAGAACATACCAAAGGCTAATAGCGGGTGAATCTTATTTCAATACACACACACACACACACACACACACACACACACACACACACACAAACTATATGAAATTGTCAAAAAAAAAAAGCAAAGCAGAAAGCATAAACTCACTTTTCAACTCTTGAACAAGTTAAAACATTTAGAAAGAAAGATATTTAAACTTTTAATTAGCAATCAAGGGAAGACTAGGAGGCCTCAACCCTACACAAAGGACTATAAGTACCAAAGGAAGACAGAGAGGTAGAGAGGCAACTGAGTGAAGCTGGAGCAAGAGATGTGGTCTTTTCTCAGGGGAGAACCACCAATTAGTGATCTAGTGTCAAATTTTTACCCATAAAAATATATGTATAAGTAATATTGTACCAGGTAAACAGATGATATACATATTATATATTAATATATAATATAGATAATATAATACATACAGTATGTAATATAAAATATATAATGTATAATATAATATTATAAAATATATAAAAAATATGTGTGTTTGTGTGTACACACATAAATATATATATACACATACACATATATATGTAAGCACCCAGTAACAGACTGTAACACAAGAGGACACAAATTGGAAAGATATATGGGAATGTCTGTAGCGAAAATAGGGAAGTGAGAAATGCATATAAATTATAATTTCAAAACAAAAACTCTAACATGTATTCCTGCTTATAGATCCATAATGCAAATACCCCTTAAGTTGTTTCCTTTCAATGTTGCTTGTGTTTGTCATTTCCATATGTAAGAGCAACAGTATCCTTAAGAAAATGAATATTTTGAAACAAACAAGACCCACATCTCTACCCCTCAGGATTTATATTGTTCTTATATCTTAAAATAGTTGGGACATGAATGATAACCACAAAACAAATATGAGCACATGACCTTAATTTTACTTAGGAATTAAATGGAAATTTTCAGTATCAAATGGTGTAGCTAGGTCTACATTTAAGTAATGCTAACAGTTTTTGATCCTACCTGTACAACATGTTACATTTGGGACATAGAAAGAGAACTTAGTTCAAAAGATAGTGCCATAAATTATTTCCCATTATAAACAATTAATTGGGGTTTCAGTATTTCTACAATTAACCACTTTACTACTTGCTTTAAAGGACTGTTTGCTTGTGTCTGTGTTTCTTTGTTTTGTGAATTAAATAGAAGCAGTGACACTAAAAATATTTTTAAGGCCTGTGGATAATTTTCTTCTAATTAAGTTTATATAATAGAAACAATTAGTCAAATGTTTTAAGAGATGTTTCCTTGTGTTTCTAGCAAGAGTGACAAGAAGTTCTTCATTGATCTTATCCGTTTACTTGATAGTCAGATTTCAAGTTTTGTAAGGTTCCTCACGGAATTTCGCTTACTTTACATGTGAATGTCACAATTGTTAGCATCACCTGCCTGTGCCTATGAATGGGCGGGACCACAGACCTGTTGCTATGGGCAACGGGCATCATATTCCCAAAATCCCTAGGGCTAGCTTCCCAACTTCACCTGGGCCATACATACTTCACAGCTTGTATAAAAACGGGGAACATTCCTCTCTCTTTCTCTTTCCCCCCTTCTCTCTTTCCATGCCACCTTCCCCCACTCTCTCCCTCTCAATTAAACCTCCTACACATGGAACTGTTTGGGCCTGGTGTGTGGTATTTTTGACCCGCGGTCGCCTCTCTTATACCATCAACAATAAGTAGAAGAAAGGAAAGTATTAGATGTAACAAAGAAAGTCAGGTCTGTCAGGAGAAACGCTGCCTATTTTTTTTTTAAACATGGAATCATAAAACTGCTTTCTGTATAAATACAAGACCACATATTAATGTCCACATTGAAATAATTCCCTATCAGAAATATCAAAATTATTTTAAGGACATTTATTAACTCTTTAATACTTTATACAAAAATAAGTTCAATGCCATCCTTAGACTATAGGACTATAAAATGCTTCGCAATCATGTACTTATCTACTCTGGCTTTAGGTTTTAAGAAATAGCAACCAAAGTTTCCTGAATAAGGTGTATTGAAGAAAAACATATGTGGATGGTTTTAACAAGGGCACCCTTTCTGTATGTCTGTACCCAATAATCAGTGTGTGAGGCGAGAGTGGAGAAGGCCTAGTCAGGAAATTAGACATCTTATCTTCAGGTTGGCTAAATAAGGACCAATAACCTAGGCCTGCTACTCTCAGCGATAACTGCCTTTACAAATGAAATTTTGACTTCTTCACAGCTTAGCTAAAGGAAGACACTATCAGGAGACCTGCATTTCTGTGCAATATGAGTAAAAGATTTCAACATCTGACAGAGAAAATGAAACAACTGATAAAGGATCTCTGAAATGTCCTCTCAATGCAAGGCAACATTTTTATGTTGATTTGCCTTTTTATTACTGTTTACTCCCATCTCAGGTTCACTAAACACAAAACACAGGAAGTGATAGAAAAGTCAAACATCAGGAAACACCATCAAGGTGCCAGTCTCCTTACAACAGAGCTCACTTCCTTAAAGGAGAATTGTGCTTTGCCCTATCTGCTTGCTTACTTTGGTAAGAATGTGAAGAATTTGAAGTCCTTTGGAGAAAATTTATCATAACAATATCTGCAGAGGTCATTAAGGAGAGATAGATTGTCTCTGAAAACTCAAGTTCTGCATTTAAAACTAAAAAAGTTACAAGCATCACAACATTTCTCTCCAACATAAACAACATTTTCAGCTCTTCTACGCCTACACTGCAGCTACTTAGAAGGTCAGGAAATGGAGACGCATCATATAAACAGAAGTAGCACCATAAAAAACATTCATTCTAACCTTTTAATAAGTGATGATCCTGGATGTAGGATAGGTGAATATATAGTTTTTAAAATGACAAAATGTTTAGAATTTTTGTCACATAATGTTATTAAAAATGATATTATAACTTGTCTGTATTAATCTATTGCTAGGGGAAAAAGTTCAGAATTTTGACAAAATTAAAATGTTTAAATCAAAGCAGGTTTTTAGTTTTTTCTCCAACTTAGGGTTTACTTAGGTTATTTGTTTTTGATGTAAATAATTTTGTTAAGCTACTAGATAGAGGTAGTTTTATTTTCATGTTAATAAACTGAGAGAAACAAGCTAAAAATCACTTGGGAAAACATAGTAACTGTATAAATGTACCTTTAGAACAATAATTAAAACAAGACCAGCACTTTATATTCCTTAAAATTATTATAATAATAATGGATTTTGTATATAGTCTAGGATATTATATAAAATGCAAAAGGGATATTTACAAAAGCAAACTTATCAAAGTTTTGTGGTTTTGCTCTAATGCTCATAGTGTATATATAACATGATGCTAACTGAAACTTGGTATAATCAAACTTTAAGAAGTATTTTCATAGAGTTTACATATTTAGATCTTATACTCCTAATATTTATTTACAATTTGCTTAAGAAGGTTTAAGATCCATTGCTCATCCAAAAACAAATTTCCTGTTATTGTTTCTCATTAAATTCTAGAATGGATTTTTTAGTTGTAGTCTATTAAATGATCAAAAATGAACAAAAAATGAATGATTATCTAAAATTTTGTAAATTATTTTTAAAAATGAAATGAGCAAAATGCACAAACCAAGCAGTGGAGCAAATGTGCCTTTGTTAAGGATCCTATGAATTCCCCCAGAGAGTGTTTGGGCTGTAAAAATAAAGGCAAATGAATACTTTCCAGCTTGTACCACCGTGCTTTGGTGTTGATTGTGCATTACATAGCAGCAGCTATGTGTACTGAGTGCTTGAAAGACATCTCTCATTTGTGCACAAAAAAGGCTTTATGTGCTTTGATTAAGTTCCACAAATATACTAAATGTAAGGGGATTTTACGATGACTAAATATTTTTATGAATATGTTTAACACTGAATGAACTTCAAGGCTATTTTTAAATATTTGAAATAATAGTTAACTACTGCCTCCCAACTTGGCTGAGCCAAGAAAGATACTTAATTGAGAATAGTTTAGCTTGCTGAAGAGTTTCTTTGGTTAAAGTAAAAATTTTGTACCATTTGGGGAAATTTGTTAAAACTCTTCCTGACCTCTGCCTAAATATAGCTATCTCCTGAGAGGCTCTGATAATACCTGACTAATACAGATGTAGAGGCTCACAGCCATTCATTGAACTGAGTACATGATCCCCAATGAAGGAGTTAGAGAACGGATCTATGAAGCTGAAGGGTTTGCAGCCCCTTAGGACGAACAACAATATGAACTAACTAGTACCCTCAGAGCTCCCAGGGACTCAACCACCAACCAAGGACTATACATGGTGGGACTGAATGTTTTGGCAGCATGTGTATAGTAGAGGATTGTAAAGTTGATCATCAATAGGAGGAAAGGCCCTTGGCCTTGTGAAGGTTCTGTGCCCCAGTGTAGGGGAATGCCAGGGCCAATAAGTGGGAAAGGGTGGTGTGGCAGGCATGGGGAGGGGGGAGGCAACAGGGGTTTGTTCTTGTTGTTTTTGTTTGTTTGTTTGTTTTTTGGAGGGGAAACTGGGAAAGGAGAAATTTACATGTAAATAAAGAACATATCTATTAAAAATAAAAAATAAAATAAAATAAAATAATTAAAATATAATAATAAAAAAAAAAACTCTTACTGGCCTTCTAAGGTACGACACTCTCTGAACGCTGAATGCCCTTGTTTGTTTTATTCAATAAGCCTGTTTCTGACATTTCCTGAATAAGTAAGAGTAATAAACTATTTTCTAAGCTTTACTGAAGTTAAAACTTTGATCCACAGGGCCAGTGAGATTCTTTAGCAGTTTAGGGCCCTGGAAGCCAAGTCTTAAAAATCTAAACTCAGTCTGGGACCCAGGTGGCAGAAAGAGAACTGACCCCTGAAAGTTACTTTGTACCCTTCACATACTTCTGTGGCATAGCCACATACTACACTTTATGTAAATAAATAATTAAAAATATTTTGACTTATTCTTTTCCTATTCTACTGCTTTGATCTTCTCCAGCTGTCTTATTGTACTACTTAAGATTTCCTGTATTATAACAAGAGGTTTGGAGATAATGGACATCCTTTTCCTGTTCCTGATTTTAGGGGAAATGCTTTGACTTTCTTTCAGTTTAATGTACTATTGACATTGGGAAGTTTTTATCTTTTAGTCTGTTTATGTGATGGATTTCCTTTACTGATTTATATATGTTGGTTTATCATTGTGTCTCTGGCATTACACCAACTTAATCATAGTGAGTAATCCTTCATACTTTTTTGTTTGTTTGGTTGCCAGTATTTATTAAGACTATATTTAGATCTATGTTCATAATAAATATTGTTAGGTAATTCCCTTTATGTTGTTGTAGTTGGGTCTTTGAATAGTAAATATTCATTTATTTTCATTTTGTGTAATAATTTGAGGATTATTGATAAAAATTCTTCCTCTGGTAGTTTAGTAGAATTCTCTACTGAATAAATTTGGCACTTCCTCTTTTTTTGTTTGTTTGTTTGCTTGTTTGCTTGTTTTTTGAAAGATTTTAATTACTACTTCTTTTTCACTAGAGGTCATGAGTCTGTCTTTTTAATCATGATTTAACTTTGGAAGGTCATGTATATAAAGAAACTCATTTATTTATTTTATGTTTTCAGGTTTCCATAAACTCAACCAACATCAGAGTAGTGTCATGCTACAGTAGATGGTAATAAGACAGAGACCCACTATTGGTCAGTGCGTAAAGGAGGAGAGACTTTGGAGAACTGTGCAATAAGTAGGGTGTCTTTATCATGCCTCTCCATTTAATCTTCAGGGTTTTATGTGGAAGATGATGAAAAATTATAAGACAGGGTCAAATAGTTGATGACTGAAGAAAATAGCATCCAGAGTCAAAAGGGCTGATATACATATGAACTCATAAAGAATCTGACAGTAAAAGAAGACCTACACTGGTTCAAACCATAAAATATGCCAACATGGAGAAAAAGATATGGGCACAAATTCCTACCCTTAATCTAGAAGTTATTTGTAATTAAGGTTTGCAAAGGGAAAATCAGTTTTCTTCAACAAAGTGTCAATGAATATATCAACCACTCTCCAGAATAGGCTCCATGCTTAGGAGTAGTGGCCAACACAAACAGACTCTTTATTTTGCACTTAAAAAAAAAAAAATCTGTTTTGTTTTAGTATTTTTGTCTTAACTTTTCAAAGTTTCCTTGTGTTGTTATTCACTCTTTTGTTTTCATTTTTATATTTTGGGAAAGAGAAATTGGGTGAAGTTGGGTGGGTAGGGTTATGGGGAGGATCTGAAACAGGAATGAGGAGTTGTGTAGAATGAGTTGATCTGTGGATGTCCCTGGGAGGAATTTTCTTAGTTTCCTCAATAGAGATGGAAAGATTCATCCTGCATTTTGGAAGCACTACTTCTTGGACAAAGCCCTAGACTGAAGGAAGAGGAGTTAAGTAAGCAGAGCAACAGAATGGATGCCATGATTCATTGCTCTCTGCTCTGAACTGAATGGGATATGGCCAGTTGATTCAAGGATCTGTTGATTTGGCTTCCTGGCTATGATGGACTGTAACTTGGAATTGTCAAATAAATCCTGACCTCTTTATAATTCTTTGCCCTGAGTATTTTACAACAGCAACAGGAAACTAACACACCTTTTGTTTAGTGTTGATATCTTTCAAGTCGTATATTTCCTGATAAGAGCAAAGGACTTGTTATACTTAAAGAAGTTTGGCTCCTGCTTGTTTTCCCTATAAGAAACTGTATTGTTCCTCTATGTGCTTTCATTTTGCTTGAATAATGTGTGAAATTGAATAGTTACTAAATATTTGGTATTGAATACAGATGTTCATAAAAGCAGATAATAGTAAGAGAAAAGTTGAGGTTTCTGGTACTCCTCTTTCCTGAAGTTATTTCTCTCTCTTTCTCTCTTTTTGCCCTTCCTTCCTTCCTCCTTCCTCCTTCCTTCCTTCCTTCCTTCCTTCCTTCCTCTCTCTCTCTCTCTCTCTCTCTCTCTCTCTCTCTCTCTCTCTCTCTCTCTCTCTCTCTCTGTGTGTGTGTGTGTGTGTGTGTGTGTGTGTGTAGAATACAGTTTATTCAGGGCATGGGGAGGGGATTTGAGAGGGAAGTAGAGACAGAGAAATGCAGAGAGAGAATTCCTGTACTGATAATAATTAAAATGGCCAAAGCCAACTTTGCCAGAGAATAATTAAAATTTTTAAATAATATTATGTAAATGAAAATAACATAGTTAAAAGTGCTAGAAGACTTTCCAAGGCCCAACAACGATGTCATCACACCAAATCTGCCAGTCTTTATTAGTCCTTTATGTTAATCCATGAGCTACGTCTTTCCAAAATTAAAGAAAATCATGAGGAGGCCTTATTTGACATCAGTGGGAGAGGAGGCCCTTGGTCCTGTAGAAACTATATTTCTACTTTTCTTTTTTTTTAAATGAAATAAAGCATGGTTCACACACAAAAATTTAAATACATTCACATAGGATATTTTCTGAACATTCAATGGACTTCCACCACCAAAATTGCAAGCATATTCACCATGAAGTTCACCTCATATTATAGTAGTATTTCTTGTCTTTAAATAAAGGCTCCTCCCCAGGCCTTTGCCCTTTCAACCACTCCACAAAGATAGTTTCTAAGAGTGAGAGAAGAGAAGGTATTGAAACAACTCAAGGTTAAAAAATCTAATTGAATTTTCGACTGAAATTCTTGGTGCTGTGGTCAGTTTTATTAGTTCAATACAATGGCAACGTGTGAGTATATCTCTAAAGTGTATTTGTTTGTGATACTTTTTTCCTTTCAAGAAAAAAGAGGTATGTCTTGTATTTTGTTACTGAGGTTTGAAGAATCAATATAGGGAAAGGAAATCTTTGAAGATCTTGCTTTCTGAACAAGTTATTAACAAGAGAGGGACACATTTCAAAGGATGTAAACTGGAAGAGGAATGCTAACACTACATTAGCAGACTCTTAAAATCCCAACTATAAGCCAAATGTTAAACAACCGCAAGTACATTTGAAGTTAGAGAATAGTATGCTGTAGTCTGAAGGGTACTAATACTGCATCCCCTGTATAATAGCTTTTATATCCATGATGTTAGTAAGAAATGTTATTCCTGAAGATCAGACTGTAGATCTTTGAGTATCAGAGGAACCACAACATCCAGACAGAGTAAAGGTGAATCGTGATGTTCTAACACTAAAGAAGTTGACTCTAAATGAGTTCAGAGGGGGATCCTGTGGAGATTTTTTTTTTTTATACTAAATCTGTGGAAGTCTTTAAATGTTAATAAAAATGCAAAGCATAAACTATTAAAAATCTTCACATGAACTCCCTAGGTGAGCAATGAATAAAAACAATTTTCTAAAGTTCCTGGAGCTTTTAGAAACAGGAGTAATACAATAGCAACAAAACATCAAAAATATTTAGCAACAACACAAATATATTGTCTAATAGCATTTTCCAGTACTCAATACCTTCCTTATCATAAAAACTCTCATTTTAGTTAATAACTGAGATTTCATGATGAAAGCAGTACCAGTTCTATTTCAGCATTACTAGATCTTTATTGTCCTTTAAAAAAGTACTGGGGACTGTCGAGTCAGTAGAATAACTGAAGTGTTTAAATTATTTTAGACAGCTATTGATAGTTCATTTAATCATCTACTGTAAATCATTTCTCAAGCCTGAGGATTTCACAGTTATATATACTTTAATATTTTGAATTAGAATCTAAATATTTATATGTATATTTTAAGTGCAGATACAATTTAAACTGCAATGGCTCTATGATAGATACATGTTTTTGTTAAGAAGAAAATAATGGGGAAGATAATTTTTCTCCTCACTGTTTTATAAGCACTTTTCATGAACACAGCTGTTATTATTATTTTTGACAACTCCTGGTTTGCTTCAGTCTTTTGAACTTGCATGTTCTATGGCCCGTAGTGATATTCATTGATGGATGCTCTTGGTATTCAGAAAAAAAAAAATGCTTTTCTCTGCCTCTTTACTGCAAAGTTCAACAATGACAACCAGAGATTAGTATGTATGCATCTTTTCAGTTATGGATTTCAAGAAATACTTCTTTTGAAAGGCTTGGGAGAACAAAACTGAATCTTTAAGATTTTACTTTTGAAATTAACTATTTGATTCTCAACTGTGACAGTATATATCTGGCTAACAGAAATGACAATATGCATTACATTTACAAATACCTTGAAATTCTTTAATGATACCTCTGATCACATAAGAACTCACATTAACAAGTACAAATTTCCTGCATGTACTAGCACTCTTACTAATTACTGCATATCTATCTAACTCGGTTGGGATAATAGTGTATTATCACTCTTACTAAAGGTTGCATATCTCTCTAACAGTGTTGGGATGTTAGTGAATTAGCACTCTTACTAAAGGTTGCATATCTATCTAACTCTGTTGGGATGTTAGTGAATTTCATTGAAGGCATCATAAAGAAGAAACAAAGGCCTTTTAGTATTTTCAAATGAACCAATTGATTGCTAAACTTTGCAAATCACCATAGTTAATCAATATTTTTAAGGACAGAAAGGTTTGGCTTGTTTGAAAGAATATGTAATGGGGAAGGATATGACAAAGAAAATAAGACAGTCATGAAATAATTAATTATACTCTAAATTGTCTCATCTAATTTTACTGTGTGGAAGGCATGATTTAACCGTGAGTTAAAAGATTATTCTCTTAATTGCATCATGACATTAGAAATTTATTTTCAGTGTCAAGAAAATAATCTACTATTGGTTTAAGATAAGCTGTATATATTTATAACTATATAACTTATTCTACATTTCTATAACAAGTGCTTTTTATACTATGAATTCACTGTGTAATATAACTGGAAAATATTTCTAATTAGATTCTTTATTATGGTCCTAATAGAGATTCATTTCAACTAATATAAAAGAATACCTGGTACATTTTATCATGCATTAGAGATTTTAATCAGGGAATCTACACAGCATCTGGAAACCTAAGCAGAGGCAAAGTCTGCCATAACAAAGGCACTGTAACAGTTCACCTTCAGTGAAGAACAATAATGCATTATTAAATTCACTTTCCTGCCCAGTGGTTACACATAGCTGACCACAGCAAATTTGCTCTCTGCCTGGTCCTCACAACTTGGCAGAAAAATAGATTCTGTCACATTTAACGGGTTTAGAAAATGACAGGATGCCTCTTCTGTTTTAACTATGAACCATAATCTTTCAGAAGTAAATATAATTACACATTCTTTTGGTCTTGTTATTTTAACGATAGATATTACAAGTAGGTTATCATTGAACCATATATCACCATAACTGAATTAATGAATGGAACTTATACTATGGATAAAATTCCTAGGTTTATCATAGGGTTTTCATCCTCTATAATAATTTTAATTCTCAAAATTCAGTAATTATCTTTGAGTTTACATTATACAAAATAGTGCATAAGATTCTGCAAAAGGTATCACATTTAGCAAAATTAACTTCATCTTCTACTCATGGCCTAAACAAAATTCAGAAGAAAATTGTATAGTCATTTATTAAATATTAAAATTTAAAAATATGTTATTTATCTCTTAATCGCACCATCTCCTGTAGAGTTGTATAGGTATTTTTTTTGTAGTCATGTACTTTTTTTTTTAAAATAAGGTATTTTCTTTATTTTCATGTAAATTTCTCCTTTCCCAGTTTCCCTTCCAAAAAACAAACAAACAAACATAACAACAAGAACAAACTCCTGTTGCCTTCCCCATCCCCATGCCGGCCACCCCACCCTCTCCCACTTATTAGCCCTGGCATTCCCCTACACTGGGGCACAGAACCTTTACAGGGCCGAGGACCTCTCCTCCTATTGATGATCAACTTTGCAATCCTCTACTATACACATGCTGCCAGAACATTCAGTCCCACCATGTATAGTCCTTGGTTGGCGGTTGGGTCGCTGGGATTTTAACAAACCGATTATAAAGATTATATCATGTAAATTCTGATGGGTAACATTTATAATTAGCTTTCTAATTTCCCAGTAACTTTTTGTTAAAATAAGTCCAAATTATGGAGTTATTACTTATGAAAAATTCAACAACCCAAATAACCCAATTAAAAATGGGATACAGAACTAAACAGATAATTCTCAACAGAGGAATCTCCAATAGCTGAGAAGCACTTAAAGAAATGTTCAAAGTTCTTAGTCAGCAGGGAAATGCAAATCACAACAACTCTGAGGTTCCGTGTTACAGCCAGTTCAATGACTACAATCAAAAACTCAAGGCCAGGTGGTGGTGGTGCACACCTTTAATCCCAGCACTTGGGAGGCAGAGACAGGTGGATTTCTGAGTTCGAGGCCAGCCTGGTCTACAGAGTGAGTTCCAGGACAGCCAGGGCTATGCAGAGAAACCCTGTCTCAATAAACCAAAAAAAAAACAACAAAAAAAACCAAAACAAAACAAAAAAACAAAACGAAAACAAAAACTCAAGAGATATCACATGCTGCGGAGGATATAGAGCAAGGGGAACACTCCTCTATTGCTGGTAGGAGTACAAAGTATACAACCACTTTGAAAATCGATTTGTCATTTTCTCAGAAACCTGGGAATAGTTCTACCTCCAGACCCAGCTACACCACTCCTGTGCATACATGCAGAAGATATCTCAACATCGCAGAAAGATACTTTCTCAACTACGTTCACAACAGTTTTATTCATAATACATAAAAAATGGAAATAACCTAGATGTCCCTCAACTGGATATCCTCAAAATGGATAAAGAAAATGTGGTACATCTAAGCAATGGAATTCTATTTAGCTTTTAAAAACTAAGGCATCATGAAGTTTGCAGGCAAATGGGTGGAACTTGAGAATGTCCTGCTGAGTGAAGTAACATAGTCCCAAAAGACCATACATGACTGATAAGTAGATATTAGCCATAAAATACAGGTTCCAGTTACACTCTACAGACCCAAAGAAGCTAAAGAAGAAGGAAGGCCCAAGTGAGGAACCTTGAATCTCACTTAAAAGCAGTAATAAAATAGTCATAGGAGGCAACTGGAAGGAGAGACGTGACAGGGAAAGGTGATGGGGAGGGGTATTGGAGATTCAGGGTCAGGTATGGGAAGGACAGAAGAGATGGCTACATGACTGTGAAAATTAATGGAAATCTTCAACTGACAGGGGTAAGGAGGTGTGTGTGGTGGGCATCTCCAGGATGAGTCAGAGACCTGGGATAAGGGACGCACCCAATAATCAATTGGGGGGGGG
>JADRCD010229393.1:0-16005 GCA_019843815.1 Montemys delectorum
CGTGCAGCAATGCATGCTGAGATTGTGACTCGGGCTACTCAGCTTCATTTGGTTTCTTGGAAGCCTTTTCTTCTGGCCAACAATTTGTGAGTTAGCAATATTGTTCAAAACTTCCTAAGACAGCCAAGATTGCTCTCTGTAGTTTGTACTTAAACAATAACAAGCAGCCCCAACTCTCCTTAGGAGGCAAGCCCTTTTTGCCATTATTCTTCACTCCCAGAATTGCTGGTTTGCTGCTCAATCTTCTCTGTTCTGCTACTGAGTGATGAACTAAAATTAGTTAACTGGGTTCCATCCACTACATTAGGTAAATAATCCTTATACTAAAAGGCATACCTACATTATGAATCAGTCTTCAAAGCTAGGGATATCTTTAGGAGGTTCCTTTAACATACCTCTCCTCTAATGCTCTCTAATGTCTCACCAATACTGTTCTCTGTGTTCGACTCCCAGAGAGGATAACCCTCAAGCCAGAGCTTTTTTTTTATAGCCTCAACCCTACAGTATCACTGGTGTTTAATGATTAATAAATGTTCTCAAATATTCAGAGCAAATGTTTTACAAATATAAAACTATAAACAGGAACTGATTTTATTTTATACTTAAATGAGAATGTTTTTTACAATAAAATTTGGATAAAATATAAATTAACAAGTAATTGGGGTTAAGTGTCATGACTGAAAAAAATTGTATGACTTGATTTAAATTCCTACCCTGTAAAAATTAAACCCACAAAACTAAGAACCACCTACAAAGATTCAAGTACGTACTTAGGTTATCTAAAGTTCTCTCTCTCTTTTTTTCTCCTAAATGTACTTCAGTGGAAAAGTAATACTAGACAGAAATCTTAAGATATGAGTGATTATTTTCAGACAGACATAAAATGCTTTAGACTCAGCTAACAGACTCAGCTAAAATCCAGTTTTATGCTGTAGGTGACAAGGAAGAAAGGCATGCCTATAAAATAATCTGTGCCACGGTTTCCTTTCCAGCAGGGAGGAGGTGAGGGTAAAGCCCAGCATCATTACCTATTTCCACTTGCAGTTCATAGTGAGAGACGTTAGTGGAGCATATCACTTCATTGGCTCTGGCAGGCGGAAGGGGCCAGGAAATCGCTGGCTCATCAACCTGCATTTTTTTTTTTTTACATGACAAAAATAAAACAGAATAAATATCATTAGTCCCCCAGTTTGATCTCCCTATCCCAGCAGAAAATATTGACAGTACTGGAAGGTGACTGGAAAGAATATTTTAAGATCTAGAAGAAATTTAGCACTTGCTAACTGATGTCAGGTTTCAGCCTGAAGAGAAAAAGGCAGGAAAAAAAATGGGCAAGAGCAAGACATACTTCCCATCTCATTTTCAGTAAGACTTCTAGAAGGTTCTAAGAATAGATGATAATTGTTAAGTGTTCAAGGGAAGAACTGCAAGGACCTGTGAGGATAGTCTAGGCTTGTGTTCTTGCTTTGAGTCTGAGGTATATGCTCTGTGTTAACAGTAAAGAAGAAGTCTTTCATATGATAAAATGAGTAAGAGATGGTCAAAAAGAAAATTAAACCTAAGGAGATGGGATCTCAGTGTTACAGACCTCCCAACTGAAGGTGCCCATAGCAATATGAGGTCTCATGGGGGTGCTCTGGTATCAGAGTCAAGTTTGTATTTAAATATAGCAGCAGTGAAATATCACACAGGAAGCAGAAAGAGGAGGCCTAACCTCCTAGCATAATATGATATCCATGAGGATGTCCTAAAGGACAACAGGGCTCAGAGACTAAGAAGCCTTTACAGGAACTAGCAGGTGGCAGGAATCTTGTTACTGCCTCTAAGGAGGCAGTAAGGAAGCAGGGAACCAACAGTGCAATGCGTGAGGAATTGTGCTAACTCCATTCATATCTAACTCTTTAATCAGGAGAAAAAGGTGGAGTTTAAAGCCAATAGATGGACTTATATAGATAGTGGCAAGTATGTTTCCTAAACTTGAGACTGATAACACTTTATTTATGGTGAAGCACATAAAGGGAGATGGAAGAGAATTCTACCACACAAATGAAAGTGAGCCCAATTTGGGGTGGGATGATACTGTAAGCTAATTTGTTTTTGTTGTTGTTGTTGTTTTTTAAGAATGGGAGCATTCAGATAAACAGATATAAAGAAAACAAAGTAAAAAGAAGAGTGTATAACAATGTCTTAAAATTTTAAAGTGATATCAATCTGTAAGACTGTTAGAAATGCTAGAGACATAAAGCACCAAGGTTTATTTTCATAACTTATAAAATAGCAGGGGGCAGAGATGGCTCAGTGGTTATGAGCATTTGCTGCTCTTCTAGAGGACACAGGTTCAATTTCCAACACCCACATGGCAGCTACCTATAACTGGAGTTACAGGTGTAGGTAGATCAAATGGTCTCTTGTAGCCTCTGCAGGTACTTCACGCATGTGGCACACAGACATACCTGCAGGCTAAACACACATTAAATAAAAAGGCAAATGACAGTGTTGCTGCATGATGGGCTGAAATCAGCTAAGCAGCCCACCTCTAATTTCCTCCATCTAGTGCATGAGGGAGTCAGACTTCTTCAAACACGATATAGATGGTACAAGCAAATACGGCCTTCTGTCTGCTGGGTTTGTTTTTGTTGGTTGAGACGGGGTCTAGCTCTGCAACCCAAAGTCTCCTCCTGTCCCAGTCTGCCTTGCTATGAACACACAGTGCACTCCTAACTCACTCAAGAGCAACTATATGCCCAACACTTCTGGTCTTCTTTCTAGTTTTGCTTTTCCTTCCTCCCTTCCTCCCTTCCTTTTTTAAAGGAAAGGTTTCACTCCCTAGCTCAGATACTGGCCTTGAACTTGTGGCAATCCTCCTGGTGCAATGTCTCAAGTGTTAGTAGTACAGACACGAGCCATCATACCTGGCAACAGACCCAATTTTCAAAAAGTAGAATACAATAAAGCAGCAAGTTTGATGTTTCTTCCCAGAAGAAGCTGAGATCAAATTGACAGAGGAAATATGAACCATGAAGACAGCATGGGTTAACAGAAACTCATCTCAAACTAACCTCACTCACCTAGTAACTTAAGGACTAGAGAACTAAAAAGCAGAGTTACGGCAGGCTCCCTGTGCTAGTTCCACGTCTGCTGTGGTGATAAAATATCCTGACGGAAGCCAACTTAGGAAGGAAGGGTTGACTTTGGCTTACAGTTCCAAAGGAATACAGTCTACCACGGCACCAAAAGCAGGATTGCAAAAGCAGGAGGCCAGCTCATCACATTGCCTCAGAGGTGAGGGCAGAGGCAGGGCAGGAAGGGAGACCAGGCTGAAGTGGAAAGTCAGTTGTATCTGAAGGTGTTTTGCTGGGGCAGGCCTGTGAAAGAGTGTTTTCCTGAAGCAGGTGAAAGGATGTTTAGCTAAAGCAAACACATGAAAGGTCACAAAGGATGTCAAGAAGGATCCAACAGAGGTGAACAGGTGAATGACGCTGGATGGTACTGGCACACCTTGACATTCCTTAATCTTAATGGTCATTGTTGTCATGACTTCATAGAAAGAAATGCACCAAAAAACTTCTGGTAGTATTCTGGCAGCTTCATGCTGCTTCTGCGGACTCGGGCTGACTGGCAGAGTGATTCAGACTCATGTGGAGTTTTGCTAAGACAGACTCAGGTGGTGAGGCAAGACCCATGGGAGAGCACATGATGTCTGGAGGGAATATAAATAGGAGTCAACAGACAGTGATGGAGGCTTGCATAGCTAGCTTTGCAACACTTTGTTGGTCTCATGTCTTAGTCTTCACTGATCTTTATTTTGTGGACGGAGGCACAGCTGAGAACTTCCCCTGGTGTCCCTGCTGGTCCTGGTCCTGGTCACTCCTGCTGACTTGTGCTGATGCGGTGGAGGCCTGGCTGTTTCTGCTGGGTCGTGCCACCGCTGCTGATTAGTGTTTGCTACTCTGACACTATTGAACTGGATTGCTGGTGTTTATCCTGACAATGCAGTTGAGATGTGCTCCAAAGAACTAGTTCTAACAGGTCTACTTCCCTCATATCCTACTACCCTTTCTTCTACTACCTCTGGGTGGACTAGGGAGGGTATAGCATTTAAGAACTCATATTAAAAGTAGGATTTGAAAAAATTTAAGCCAACAACAGGCCATAAAACTTCAAGGCTCCCTCCCAGGGATGGGCTTCTATCGAGGCTCTCTACTTCCATTGGTTCCATATCCTTCCCAAGCAGCACCAACAGCTAAGGACCAAGTGCTCAAACACATAAGCTATGGAGATATTTAACCTTCAAAATACAACTATCTTTATCCCAGTAAATTGTTTAATGCCTTCCTGGAGATGCAAAAGGCCTAATTTAAGCAGAAAATTCTGGATTCTGGTAGATATCTCTAAAAATACTTCACGGAAGATGGTTCACTGGTTTGTTTTTTGTGTGTGCCAGTTGCCTTGGTGTTTTTCTGGTCTTTTCTTATTTTGTCTTTTTTTTTTTTTTTTTTTAATTTTATTTTCAGAGCTGAGGACTGAACCCAGGGCCTTGTGCTTTCTAGACAAGCGCTCTACCACTGAGCTAAATCCCCAACCCCTGGTTTGGTCTCTAAACCATGTATTGAAGTCTGTTCCTTAGTTATCTCAGAGTCAGAAAGTGGATTTAGCCAGCAAACCTAGGGTATATTCTTATTAACTGCACTGTTTAGACTAATATGTCTTTAGCATTATCAGGCTTAAGTGAAGTATCATGGGAAACAAAATCATAACTAGAACTTTTACACTTCATAATGGGAAACTAATGTCAAATGTCAAAGTACTTAAATTGGTATCATTGCAACCTAACATTTAATCCAGTGTACAGTAAGTATCCAGCCTGACAAAAAGCTACTAGTCGCCAGTAGGAGGCAACTGATACTGCTCTTTTAGCAGCAGCCCAGAGAGCATCCAGGAGGCCTTGCTAAGCTCTAGTCACCTGTTTCTACCCCAGAACTTCTCCAGTTTGCTTTTCCTCATGAAACCCTCTGCTTCCCTCTCTGAAGATTTTTTTTTTTTTTGGTCCAACTTAAAATACAAAAGGGCTCCAAACCCAGAGGTTAAGAAGAATACTAGCATGGAAATTTCTAGAGTTTCAGGACTCAATAACAGCACAGAGACAAGCCATGTGCCTGAGTTACCTCAGTCTGAAGGGTAGAAAGGGTTAGAGACCACCTCCTATTACACGCAAAAGTATGTGCCTTGAAGACGGAATTTTGATGAATAAAATGATGCTGGCTAAAGGCAGGCCTGTGTGAGGTTTTGTCTTTTGCTGTTCATTGTAATGCTATGTGCTAGCCCCCAATATAGGAGGGGTGTGTGTATGTGTGTGTGTGTTTTAAGAACTTAGATGGTCAGTGGCAGGAAGGAACGCCACCAGGATTTATTAAAATATTCATACTACAGGCCTGAGATAAAATATAAGTAAAAATAACTGGAATTACCTTATGCTGTAACAAAATTTTCAAAGCAGGTTTCACTATATAGCAAAATTTGTAGTATAAATTAAGGATTACGAGGAGTAAAGATTTCAGAGACATATTACCAAGTATAGCCCTTTATATTGCTTAGTATGTCAGACAAAGATGAATAAGACCAGGGTGCCCCTTACATGCGGTTCACATTATGCTTGAAGAGACACAGACCCTACTCACTGTAAGACAGTACAGTGACAAGTGTTCCATGAGAATGTCCTGACAGGTGACAGCACAATGAAATAAAAGGATCTGGGGGAAGAGTTTACAGATACAAAATGTATTCAATTCTTTATAGATGAGGAGAAATTTCAGGGGAGGGCAGAATCAAGGGTATTTCAAGCACAGAGAAGATATTCCCAGTAAGAAAGGAAACTCAAACACTGGTCGTACACAAAACCATTGCGAGTCTATCATGCTGAGAGACTTGGACTTTACCCATTGACCTCAAAGTGGCATGAGTGGGCGTCTTGGAATAGTACTGAAGGCTGCAAGTGTGCACAGACTACAGGTCTGGTGGAGACTCAACTGAGCAGCAGTGCCCCTGCTCTGGAAGGGAGGGGGATAGGCAGCGCCAGCATTTCTAGCTTGTAGGAGAAATAGTCATGCTTTCATTAGCCAAAACGAAATGTACAGGGGATGGAAAGATTTGGATGCAGGTTAAAGTTTCACTCAAATCAGTAGAAATACCCTGGCAAAACAATCTAATCAAATGTATTCTATAGATAATCCCAGAGCCCTGGGAAGAGTAAGTCTGGTAATCATGTTCCCCTTACAACACCGGAGAAAGCTCAGGACAGTGTAAAACCTCAGCAACTGAAATCACAGGAATCTATGCCACTGCTCAGAAAGAGCGGGCTAAGACGAGGCCATGTACAGACTCATAGAGGCCAGCAGGAAAAAGAAGTCGGTAAAGAGTCACAGGAGGCAAAGGACAAGCATCGTCTGTGTTCGATCGCTTTCTTACCAAGGACTGATGGATACTGGTTTCAGACTGTTTTTCGGGTCTGAGTGATTCGACTCGTGTTCGTGAAGCACAGAAACAATCCTGGAAGTAAGAAATACTTGAGATAAGTGAAAAGTGCGGCACACACACAGGCCTGGCTTGAGTATACAAAAGACCCGGGGTCAGGGCCAGGTGCACAGATAGCAAGCAGCGTCACTCCGTTACGGTTGTGCTCAGTGCCATCTCTGCTCCTTGCCTTCACTTTTCTTCAGGTTATGAATCTATTTTAACTGTTGATCTTAGTCTTTTAGCACCTTATACATCTGCCAAATTCCTAAATATTTGGCTAAAGATGATCATCTTCTGACTATGAAGCTAAAAATTATTTTGCTGTACCAATAGTTTTTATCTTTTTTTCAGATAGTTTTGAATATAAGGAAGCATGATTTTCTACATTAAACTCATTTATTTAATTATGAACACATTGAATATATTTGTAACCAATTTTTTTTCTTTCTTTTTTTTCTTTTTTTTTTTTCTTTTTTTAAAGGCTGGTCAAGTGAAGCAGTGGGAATGGAGAAGGAACAAAGAAATCTGTAACTGGTTGTGATCAATTAGTTGTAAACACCACTACTCTCGGACCAACAGACCAATTTTGTTTCTTAAGTTGAGAAACATATTCAACTCAAAGCAAATTAAGAGACTTGCTTCTATTACCAAAATTTACATTTTACTGAATATCAATTCATGGGTCTACTATCAGGAATTGCCCATAATGAAATGTAATATCTATGTTATCTATCCCATCAGCAATTAATGGAATGATACTGATCTATTTAGGAAGAAAAAATTCAAGTGTGCATGAGAGACTTTTACAGTAAATGATTCTCTAGTATCTCATCACCATCACCCCCAGCCCCGTGTAAGCACCAAACACAGCACCAGGTGATTCTCAAAGTCCACTCAAGTCTACTAACACTACTGTCAGTTACTCAGAAGTAATCACATCCTTTCTTTTACAATGCACCAAAATTACTCAACAACTAGTGTTTTCCAGCCAAGCCAAGCTACAATTATTTTAAAGTGAATTCAGCACTGGGAGTCTCGGAATCGTCACTACACGTCTTTCTCACTTGCCACATGATGTAAAACTGTAACTCTTCACATTCTTTTAGGATAGGAATCAACAAACTCTGCTCTAGTTCACATTCGGGTTTTAGTTGTTTTATTTTTCATTTCTACACTGCTGATGGCTGCTTTTGAGCTATTGGGGCAGAAGAACAGCAGCATGCTTCACCATCTTCTGGCCTTTACAGAAAGTATCTGCTGACTCTGCTTTAAAGAATGAAGCATTTTAACATATTTCCCAGATACACATACTTAAAGCAATGTGTTCTATATTTCCCATAAAGAGTGACTGCAGTGACTTGATGTCACAGTTCCATCTTCCAGCCTGGGTGGTGGAAAAGCACAACGTCAGGCGTGAGTCTCAACACTGGCTCTAACTTTCGGCAACCATGAGCAAACTTAAATGAGGATGCTGTCTGTCCTGCCAAGGTCCCACAATTTAAAGAGTAAGATTGCTGGCTTAACATTAACCGCTCCCCCCTTTCCAAACACTATACTGTAGACAGCAGGAAGTCCCCAAGCTGCTTACTCTAAAGCAGATGCCATGTATCTAGCATACAAACAAATACAAATATTTTCCATCTGTAGCTCACATAATGTAATGATACAACTGTTTTTTGTCTGATTAAGTCAAAAGTTTATTTTAAATGCTATCTTACCTGCCTTGGGACACAAGAAAATTTATAAAAAGGATTTTTTTAAGTTTTAAAAGAAAATGTATAATTAAATAGATATGACTGGCATCTAAGAAAAATATATGAAAAAAGTAGATTTGGGACAAAGAATTGTAATAGTGGGTATATTTAAAGACAGACTAGGAGAAACTTATTTTGAAAAAGACAAAACTCATTGAGAGTTTACAGTATTTTCAAGACCACAGGCCATTCAGGCCAAAACATCTCAGAGTTTGAATATGAATGTCTTTTGTTCCAGATCAAACTATTCTGATGATATAAAATTATAACAAAACTTACCAAAAGAGACATTGAATCGCTTTATTTCACAGAAAGTGACAAAATCCCATCTATTCCAAAGAAGATTTTTTTCCTTTATCTTCTCTTCAAGTTGCAGATATAGCCCACTATAAAAACAAAAGCAAAATTATTTAGATTTACATAAACTCCTTAAAGAACTAGATGTCATAATTTATCAGATATTTAGACAGCTGCTCAATGGCACAAAGACCAGTGCCATTTCTGAGTATCAGGGGAGGACCCTCTCGGAGACGGGGGAGGCTGAATGAGATGAGGAACTCTGGGAGATGGGAGCAATGGCTGGATTATAAATAAAATTTAAAAAAAAAAAAAGCATTGTTCTGACATGGCTCCTGAAAGGCAGAAAGCTAAAGAGAGTTTCTGTTTCCAAAGTCTCCTGCCCTGAACAAACATGAAGGCAATACAAAGAAACAATTTATATAAGTAGTGCCACTCAAAAATAAATCCTAAGAATCGCCAATGATTTCATTTACAAGTAAACTTTGAGAATCTCCAAAGACTTCTGACTGGCCACCTACTACCTCATTTGAGGTCCAGGATTCACAAATTTGAAACAGGGTTTGTAATGGGCTAAGAAAGACACTTTGTAGTTTTCATGTAAAAATGACGTTCTCAACTGTTGACAGACTCAAAATTAAGCATTTTATTATGTAAGCAACTCTTGTCCATTTTCATCGATAGAGATTCAGAACTTAGCATGGTAACTTGTTCAACCTCATGGAGCTACAAGCCGACCACTCAAATCTCCTGGGTCTTCTCCAGCAGAGAGGGCAGTATTTGCTAGAGGTGGTTGGTCCTTTCTAAGCATCATCTCATGAAACTGGTCTCATTACTTCATCTTAGTCAAAGCCCACATGTGATCAAAGCATCCACAAATAGCTAAACAAAATGAGGAAGAGTTCATAGACCACAAATGTTTTAAAGTATTATCCAATTTTATTGATTAGGGAAGAAGTGCATTTTCTCAGGACAACTTCTATAAGCCAAAGGTAGAGGAAGGGAAAGAAGGACTGGAAAACGTACTCTTGTCACCTGCCAAGAATTAATGGCAACTTAAGGCATGGGGGTGGGGGGCTGGGTATGAGAATAGGAAAGTGTGCCTGTGTTGCCTATCCTCCAGAGCAAATGAAGGAATGACATTTTGTATACTCTAGGATATAAAAGGCAGGCGCAGCAGGGTGGTGGGGGGCACACGCCTTTAATCCTCTAACTGCCTCTGCCTCTAACTCAAGGCTGGAGGCAGAGTTCAAGGCTAGCCAGGTCTATGAGCAAAGGGAAACACAAGGGAACTGTCTCAAAAAACAAACAAACGAAGACAAGTGTAACACTTTAAGACAAAATATTGAGGCTCACAGGAAAAGCAAACTGGGGGGCTTCTGAATAACAGTGAGAATATTCACAGCTTGTGACCCAGTAAAAGCTCACTTATATTAATCTATTCTAAGGTAATACCCAAATAAGGAAAGAAACCACACAGAGAAAGTTTGTATTAACACACTTAATGAATAGCCACTATGGAATGGGAGCTGGTAAGCCTGGAAGACCCCTCCCCGCCCCCTCCCCCCACACACAAGTAATTAACACCAGGCCCTGGCCTGCGGCTGACTTTACCTGAGGCAGAAAGGTCTGGCGATTAACTTAATTTTTGTGGTTACCATGATTCTGTACCTGCTTTACACTTAGTATCAGCGAGTTGTTATTGAGTTTGTTGTTTTAAACAACAAAACAATTTGAAAAAAAAAATCAGGTCACAGTTTTTTTTTTTAGAACTGTTACTACCAGTGGGGTGGTTTAATCTCAGAAGTTTTACCACACAATTAACAGATAATTTTTCAAGACATTTTGGGGTCAAGGCAGCAGTTGCACCTGGCAAAGGAGTTGGAATGAAAGATTTGCTGTTTGTTTTTGCTATTATACTAAGATGACAAATCCTTAAAAATAAATTAAAAAAAAAAAAAAGAAAGAAGCTTGCTGAGGCTTGGTGGAACATGCCTTTAATTCCAGCATTCAGGAGGCAGGCACATAAGCAGACTGATGTTTGTGAGTTCTAAGCCATCTGGGGATACCAACATCGTGAGACCCCATCTTTAAAATATGTGTGTGTATGTCTTCATAAATGTGTGTGTGTATGCATGTATATATATATATGGATGATATATATATAATACACATATCATATATATGTGTACATATACATATATATATTTAAGAAGCCTGTATTCCTAAACATATTGATGAGTACCTCGGTGTATTGAGCAGTACCTCAGTGTAGCCCCTTGCAATTGTACCTAAAAAGCTAACCACAATAAAGTTTTATGAATAATCTAATTTGTTGCATAATTTAGAAGTCATACCCAAAGCCTTTCATTTGAAAGCCTTTAAAGTGGACACCAAAGGGGCTATGTATTTATGAGACTTGGGTTTTGAGTTAATCTAGGCATTCAATGATCTACTGTTACAGGAAATGCTAATAAGAACAAAAACAAAAACAAAAACAAAAAACCTACCAATACTCTTTGTTAGGCTTCAAAAATTACAGTAATTCTCAAGGTGATCTTGAAATCTCATAAAACCTTAACAAAGATCACAGCGATGCACACAGCTCAATACAATTTTCCAAACTTAGTATCATGACTCATGGTTTCAACAAATATTTACGGAGTGTATTATGTAGGTGTTGTCACAAATCGTGATCAAGTTTGGAGGTATTTGACATAACAAACCCACGAGGGGAAAACACGACATCAAATGTAAACGTTGAAGACAAAACAACGCCTGGACATTTAATTTGGGAAAAGGTCCCTTCGAAGTCTCCGAGCAGACAGGGCTGGGGCTAGAGTGTCTTCAGCTTGGGAAGTCGCCAGGCCTGTGCGCCGCCACCAAAGGTGAGAACTGAGGGAGCGGGGCGGCGGTGGCTGGGCACCCGGGATGCCGGGCCCCCCGGTGCCAGCGCACCGAGAGTCGGAGCGGGCTCCCCGCAGACTCCAGCCACGCTCGGCCGGCCGTGTCAACTCCGGTGAGGAGCGGAGGCTAACACTGGCCTTGCAGCCTTCTGCTGTGCACCTAACGAGCTGCGATCCCTGTCGCTCCCCGGGTCCCCGTACCATCCCCTGCCCGCCTGCCTCCCTTCATTACCTAAGCGGCGACCAAAGCCAGCGACTCTCCAGGCAGCGGGCGCTGAGAGGAGGAGACATGCGCGAGCCCCGGGACCTGCCTCGCGAAAACACTAGGCCCGCTTCCAGGGCGAGCCTCAAGGCACAGAAGTGCAGCACGGCCGCAAGAAGGCCTATCGGCCTGGACCTCTGCCCTAGCCCGGGGCAACCGGCCGGGACGGGATTCGCCCCACCCCAGCGGGGTCGGGGCCCGCCGCTCCGCCGCTCCGCCCCACCGCGCCTCCACCTTCTAGCTCGGTAGTGAGGAGGCGGGGCCCTCGAGTTGTAGGAGGGACGTAAAGGAAACTACAGTTCCCAGAAGGTTTTGCGATGGGCCGCAAAGGCTGTTGGGAGATTGGGTCTCCTTTTAGTTTCCCTAGCTGGGTTGGGGCTGCCATTGAACTGGCGTCACTGCAGCTCCAAGGTCGCCCTTTGATGATGTGAGGGCGCCTGCCAGTTCCTGCCACGCCCGGGGGGGTTAGCTGCGGCGGCGGCAGCTTCAGCTGCTGCTATCAGGCTGCCGCGCGTTAGGGAATTCTTCCTGAGCGAGTGCGGGCGGAGGAGCGAGGACGCCGGGCCATTCCCGTGAGTAAGCTCCCGCGTGTTATTCGAACTTGCCCTTGTCAACTTCTCCCGAAGGCAGAAAAACCTTCCTGTCCCGTGTCCCTCTGGTCCCCGGAGGTCACTCACGGAAGGATCCCGCCCCAAGATGGGAAAGGGATGTTTCCCAAGTGTGGGTACAAAGTGATGGGAGCTGGGCGCTAGCCTCCGGGATTCACCCTATCTGCATCTCTGAAGATTGGCAGCTTCCCATCCTTTGCCAGACAGCATCCATCTGGAGCTCCGTCGTTTTAGGATGAGTGGCTTTAGTGTCTGGACATTAAACCTTAAGCTCTCAGTGGCCATCTGTGATGCAAATGGGAGGAGAGAACGTTAGAAAGAGCTCTTTCTTTATTGGGCTTTTCTTTGCAATTGATTTGGAACCAGACGCCACATGTCTTTTAAAAGGAAAAAAAAAAAGACAGACCGAAAGACTTTAGGTTAAAGCGAAAAGAATGAATATTGGCAGGTGTGTTTTCCAGTGCCAGCACTTTTGAGTCCCAAACACTTCTTTTTAAAAATCACAATTATGGCAGTGAAGTCAATGACCTGCTTATGTGTATTTTTCTGCATCAGGAAAGATGGTAATTTTTCGCTGGAAATTCACCTAACTTATATGGACCGCGGAACAAAATGAGCTAGACTCAAAGTTCTTGTTCTACCTTAGTCAAAAATGTTGATGACCTTTCAAATCTTGCTGTCCTATTAAAAGTCTGAGCTACAGTGAGCTCCAAATAGCATATTAATGGTGGTGACATGACACTTGAAAATAAATTGTGAAGGACATTTGGTGGTGGGGAAGGGCAAAGTTAAAGGCACATCATCATCTCAGGAACTATCCAGCTTTCTATTCTTAAAATAGATAGTGTCTGAGAAGCCTCAGACATTTAACCAGCACATACACACCTATGAGAAAGTCGGTGTTTTTAATCACACCCATTGTTACTGATGTGATGTACATGGTTCCCTTACATTGCTCACTAGCTGCTCATAATGTGGGGCTCAGAAGAATTTATGTAACAAGTCAGGATTCACATCTAGACCTGAGTCGGGTTAAAAAGAATGGTTAGAAAGAATTTTCATAGTTTCCTAGTGCTAGTTCCATCACTCCTTGGCTATGAATACATCCAGAACCCCTACTTTAGCCCTCTGAACAAATTGTACATTCTGTCTGCTAGTCTCATCCCTTGTAGAACTGCTCATTAAGATACTAAGAGCTCATTCGCAATCTGCCTGGATGCATTTATGTCTAAAAAAAAAAAAAAATGATAGGATTGGACTTGTATCACAGAGGTCCTTTCCAGTGTGCAGGTTTTATGGTTCTATGATTATTATTCTTCACTGCAAATGCTTAACATCCATAGTCCCAAAGCATTGTTATTCTTCCCTATGAATGTTTATGAATGTTTCTGTAGTCATAGGGACTATGGAAATTTGCCTTTTGATGTTTTTTACTTCACTGCCCAGACTATATTAGAGCCAACATGAGGGATGGGGATGGTAGGACTGTAGTTCTTGCTCTTTCTCATCTACAGCTCAGTTATATCATCTGTCTGGCTCCTTTTTTTGTTTTGGGTTTGTTATTTTTTTTTCTTGTTTTACCTTTTTGAGACAGTTTCACTATGTAGCTCTGGCTGACCTGGAACTCACAGAAATCTGCCTCTCCAGTGCTGAGATCAAAGTTGTGTGCTACCATGCCCGTCTCATCTTTAAAATTGCATTTGTTTGTTTGTTTGCTTGTTTGTTTGTTGCTGTGCATGTGTGTCTGGGAGCATGCCTGCATGAATGCATGTGGAAATCAGAGGACAACTTGTAGGATTCGGATTTTCTCTTCCTACTGTGTGTGTCCTGGGGCTCAGACTCAGGGTGTCAGTCTTGGTGGCATGCACCTTTATCTCTCAGCCACCTTGCTGGCCCTGGATCAGCTTTTGAACCTCATTAAGTTATCCTACTTAGTTGGCAAGAAACCTGAGTCATTGACGTGACAGTCACATCGAACATCTAGTCACATCTATTCAGACCCGCAGTGTTCTTATAATACCAGTAATAGGAAGAATAGAAATAATATGGTGTGCTGCATACCCAACTGAACATTTTACCTAGTTATGACCATAATAGCACCATCTGAGGTGATGGTGGTGGTTGATGTTGTTGTTGTTGTTGTTGTTGTTGTTGTTTTAACGGACTGGCAACTAAAGCAGAATATTAAATGTACCTAAAATGATTTAATTACTGAGTGATAGAAGTGGCTGCCAAACCAACCAGGATCCAACCTTCACTTCAACATCTAAGCACTTAATTGCATCACAAAACCAGAGTAGTTTTATTCTCAGTTGTGCATTATTGCAACTCCTTATTTAGGTGGAAATTCAACATTAAGTGACTTCCCTACCTGGGAGCATGGTCTTCCCTCTGCTTCTCATCAAATGTTTGTTAAATACTTTCTGTAGGTTGCTGTCCTGGATGATAAGGATAATCTTCACTGTTAAGAAATATGTCCTGGAGAAGAGAAGCCAGAGTTACATTACTGTATTGAGCACTATGACAGCAGTGTTTAGAGGCTAGGGACAGAGAAAGGGCTGGTGGGGAAGACTTGGGCCAGTCTTAGAAAAACAGATGGGAGTTAGCTTGGGCAAGGCAAAGGGGTCAGAGCTGTAAAGGGCTGAATGATGTCTTCAGAATTTTTAGGTGGTAGCCCAACGTAACCCTCATTGCCTGAAAATGTATCTGTATTTGTGTAGGGCTTCTGAGGTGATTAAGTTAAAATGAGACCCTAAAGGGTTCCAGCACAGAGTGACAAGGGTGCTTACAAGAAAAAAAAATTGGACACACACTATACCTGCATTGGAAGATTCAAGTAAAAATTATCAACAAGGCCAAGAAGACAGGCCTCGGGAGAAAACAAACCTTCCAGTACCTTCATTTTGAACTTCCAACTCCCTCAACTAAGAGAGAATGCTATTTAACTTGCCCAGGCTGTGGTACTTTGTCCTTGTAGCCCCAGTAAATAATAAACAGGTGTCACAGCGAAGGGCATGGAGTACAAAAAGCCTTTGAGATGTGACTCGCTGATTCAGGTTTCACCGTGAGCTTTGAGGGCTGAAGCTGGAGCCTGGGCTAGAAAGATAAGGACGACTTTGTGTGAGATCCAAGGAGGTTTAAACTGAAGGGATAAAATGGAGGATTTTGTAGCAGTAGGGAAACATTGCATTTTTTAAAGGCTGTGGCAGGAGGAGAAATGCTGAAGAGGGAACCCCAGTTAAGGTGGCTGCTTATTATAAGGAACTTAAATTCTCAAAATATAAAGCACAGCTCCATGTGGGGCTGTGGCTTACTGGGTAAAGGCACCTGTTGCCTGTGTGATCCTTGGAGAGAACCGACTCCCCTGGATGTCTGTCCTCTGGCATCACATGTGCGCCATGGCATGGACATGCACAATATACACAGCAAATAAACAAATATAGCAAAAACTTGTTTAAAAAGTCATAGCCAACCTTAGGCCAACTGACTTAGAATTTACATGTACCTATTTTGACTTAAACTTTGGCTTTATGATTAATTTGTTTTTTACTTTTGCCTGCATAGATTGTGAAGCTTTACACAAAAATCAACTATTCTATCTTCATTATCTGTATTCTTTTTTTAAAGATTTATTTATTTTATATATATGAGTACATACTGTAGCT
>JADRCD010229394.1:0-14563 GCA_019843815.1 Montemys delectorum
ATAAGAGAGAGCTAAAATGGGTGCCCATAAAAATTAGTGTTAAATTTCCTGAGGAGAGCACGCCATGGAAAGAGCTGTCTACTTTTGGTGTATTTCAGAGCTTTCACCCCCTTGTTGCTGGGTCTCATGGCTATGGCTTGTGGGAGTGGCCATCACAGAAGGAGGTACAGATGCCAGAAATGGGGAACAGAATTTAATTGGACATCTTAGAGATTCCACAGCATCCCTCTCAATCTTTTTCAAGTAGTGGCAGCCTTTTTGACATATGTCTAGTAGGCTATCATGGCAGAGGGTATATACTTCTAGAGCTGTGACTTTGAATTCCCAGAGTGCATTCTTTTCTTCTGGAGAAACATTACTTTTAACTACTACAGTGGTTAGTTTTTGGTTTTTTTGTTTTTGTTTTTTTTCTTTTTATTAGATATTTTCTTTATTTACATGTCATAAGATATCTCCTTTCCCGGTTTCCCCTCCAAGAAAAAGAAACAAAAAGAAAAAAAAAATACAAAACCCTGTTCCCTCTCCCCTCCCCTTGATCAACAACCCACCCTCTCCCACTTCCTGGCCCTGGGACATAGTTTTTGTTTTTGTTTGTGTTTATCAACTTTACACAAACTACAGTTACTCGATTAAGGAACTCACTTAAGAATTGGCTTCATCTCACTGGCCTGTGGACACGTCCGTGAGGCATTTTCCTGATGATGAAGGTAAGACATCCCGGCCAACTGCGGGCAGCACCACCCAGGAAAAGACGAAGGTCCTAAGTTAGAGAAGAAAGCAGGCTGAGAAAGCCGCGGGGAACAAGTCAGTAAGGAGCACCCGCCATGGAATCTGCTTCAGTCCAAGCCTCCAGGTCTCTGCCTTGGCTTAGATGACAGCTTGTAACCTGTAAGGCATATTAACCCTTCCCTTCCCAAGTTTCTGCTGGTCAGCATGTCTCATCACAGCAATAAGAAAGCAAACTTTCTTATTATAGTATGTGTTACAGTGATTGCCTTTCAGAAGGAGCAAAAGGTTGTAGTTTACAGTTGTAGTGAGTCATGTTGACTTCCACCCATAATTTTTCTCCTGTGCTTTCTCAACCAGGGATGATGGTTATTGAACATTTAACTTACTATAGTATAAACAGTAATACCATAGATTAGGGATCAGCAAACTATACTCATGGGCCAAACCAAGCTCACACCCGGTCTTTGATATTAAATCTTATTGGAACACAAAAATAGTCAGTAATTTACATGCTTTATATACCACTTTTACACAGTGTGGTGGTTTGAATAAGAATGTCCTCCATTGCCTATATATTTTGACATTTGAATTCCCTAGGTGAACTGTTTAGGAAGGATTAGGAGGTGTGGCCTTGTTAGAGGAGGTGTGTCATTAGGGGTGGGCTTTGAAGTTTGGAGTCCCAGCCCATCCATTTCTGCCACTGCCCCACCTGCTGCTTATGAATCAGATGGAAGGATCAGCTCCTGTTTCAACACTCTACCCGCCTGCTTCCCACCACCACGGGCATGGACTCACACTCTGAACTATAAGCAATCCCCCATCCCCCATTAAATGATCTTTTTTTTTTTTTTTTAATAAGTTGCCTTGGTCACAGTGTTTTGGCACCACCATAGAACAGTGACCAAAGCACACAGCCATGACAGAGTATAATAGTTGCCAACAAAGAACATTTGACACACCCCCCCCCATGGTGGGGTCTTATCTGTCAATGTCTCAAAAGTAGAACCGGGTAAAGAAGAGAGGCAGAGAGGATGCTACTCAGCAACGTGTCGTAGAAGTGACTTTGGTGTAACAGACACATCATTGTAACAGTAGATGAGGCGTCCCCAAAGCAAAGCTTGCTCTCCAGCTAGAACAAGTGACAAATTTGCGTCCTGTGCTTACAGATATCAGTCTACACCAGAGGTATTGATTCCGATAACACAGCAATAACAAAGCCATTACACATTTCCAGGGGTGACGCCAAGCCTGGCGACGTACTTCAGTTTCACCGTGGCTTTTTGTTTTACATATTTTCACTTTGAAATATGGAAGGCAGACGAAGGTTAACCCTGTTTCATAACGAGGAAGTTTCAAGGTCAGACGGTGAATATATGGTGCAAGCAGTAGCCAAACCTACCCAGTCCATCTCCTGGGCCCTCCCTCCCCACTCCACGGTTGCAATTTGAATTGTCTTTGGGATACAAGAGTTTCTCATGGAATGAAATACGAACCTGAGAAAGGAAAGTTAACATCTTTCTTTCCAAACCATATTTGAAAAGTGTAAGGTGTTCAGTGTAGGGGAAGATGAGTTAGTTGGCTTTCAGCTGAGAAACACTGCAGAGGTTGGCTGTCAGGTCCCTCTCTAACTTAAGTCCATACCCACCTTCCCCTCCCCCCAAGTTCCTCACACGTAACCATTGTGAGTGCAACTGGCCAGTACAGCAGGGTAGGCTAACTGGTTTAGAAGCCATGTCTAATTCTCTGGATGCTACACCAAACACCTTCATTTTTCCCACCAGCTAGAGTCCCTGAGATTGGAAAGCTTTTCAGAATGTCACGTCTTTCCATCCCGAGGCTTCACTGTTCTGCTGGGGGGTGGGGGAACCAGTCCTTGAAAAGAAGGTCCTCAAGTCCTTCTCACATCAATACAGAAGAAATGCTGGCTCACACAGGAATGGTTTCATGGGACCCACTCTTTACTTTTTTACATCCCACTGGCCAGTTTGCAACCCAGGAAGATGGACAGCAGGTCCTAGAGAAGAGGAGAATATGGGTGGGGCCAAGCCTACAGTCAGAGCTTCAGAACAATCAGTGGACCACCAGCTACTGCCTGCTCTCAGTTCCTCATAATGGATGGCTAGTGGACGAGAGTCAGCTGTCTGGACCCCAGAGATATAAAATGCCAATGAGATTTCTGTGTTCAGTGGGGGGGGGGGAGGTGAATCACATACTCAGGAGCTGGCATAAGCTTTGTTAGGATGAGAGAAAACAGGAAAGGTTTTAGGGCAGGTCCCAGCTATGAAGTAGACATGCACTTGGCAGAAAAGCAAAGAAAAAAAAGGAGCATCGGGAAGAGATGTGCAAAGCTCAGGTGGGCTGGAAGGGTCTGGGCCACACGGCTAATTTGATGTGGTTGGACAGAGACATGTGGGGGGAGGCAGGACGTGAGCTAGACCAGCACTCGGCTGACATCCATTGTTACAACTGTGTGGTCAGTAGATAAGACGAAAGACTGACCAGCAGCAAGACAGGACAGTGAGTTACGGCACCTGGTGAAGGAAGGTCAGTGCCTCCACAGCTTCCTTAGTGACTCGAGTTGCTTGTGGTCCATGGCACCCTTCACTTACAGTTGCTTTAGCTGACAGGAAGTTAATTTTGAGGCGATTAAGCCCAGGTTTGTTAGCTTTGAACGTGGTCCCACCATACCTTATTCATAATTTGCTTCTCCAGGGCCCTCACCTGGGAATAATTTAACCTAAAAAATCTGCTTCTCAGCTACTTTTGTTCATTATTTCTGGTCCCACTCACTGCTTCTCAATTGCTCCAGTGGGGCTCGTGAAAGCCTCTTATTACTGTGTCCAAAGACAGACATATTGGCAGCACCTTTCAGCATCCCCTGGGTAGCCAGAATTCTCTTTGGTCTTTCTCTCCTTAGAGACTGCAGATACCTGGAGCTTTCCTACCCTCTGCAGACTTCCAGGGTGCAAGTGTACATGAAAGAGGCTTGCATACTTGCCACGAGAAGCTGAATTCCATCCTAAACTCTCTCTGGCCTGGCCCCATTTCTTTGTCATGCAGCCCATACAATGATACAGCCTGACACACAATGCTCAGTCTCTTATAGACCTCTGTCCTCATCAGCTTTAAATGTCAACTTGACAATTAAACAAGCCTAGAGTCACCTGAGAATGGAGTCTCAGTTGAGGGATTGCCCAGATCACATTGGCCTGTGTGGAATTGTTCGGCTTGTTAATTTATGCCATCCAGCCCACCACGGGCTAGTGACCTTGGGTAGCTGGCTAAGTATGAACCAGAGAGCCAGCCAGCAAGCAATAAACATCTGTGTCTCCATGGGGCTTCAGCTCCTTCCCCAACTTTCTTCAATGTTGGATGCTAACCTATAGATTGAAATATACCCTTTGCTCTCTGAGTAGCTTTTAGTCAGAGTGTTTTATTATAGCAACAGGATGAAAATGAAAATGACCTCCAAACTATATTCTTGCTTCATCTCTCACATAAGACTTGGCACAGCTCCCATGACTTAGAGACCTTGACTCAGCTCATCAGGACTCTATTGTGCCTGTGTTTTTGGCTGTTGTACTCCAGGGGCTGGTGTAGAAGACCTTCACTTCTAGGAGCTACCCCTAACTTCCCCTTTGTTACACTTTGAATAAAAACAGTTTCATACACTCAATGGTAGGACTCTTGATCTGCAGCTGGTGAACCTTTGGGAAGGTTCTAGAAACTTTGGGAGGGGGGCTTGGCTGAAAGAAGCAAGTCGTCAGGGATGGGTTCGTGAAGATGTATCATCCCTGGCCTCTTTCCGGCTTACCCTCAGCTTCTTGTCCACGAGGTGAGAATCTCCTCTTCCAGTTACTCCCACTGCCACGGTGGTTTGCTGAAGAGCATGAGGACAGGTTCCCATGGACCAACCCCTCTGAGACAGTGAGCTAGGGTGAGGCTTTCTACTCTAGTTTGGTTTTGCCAGGCATTCTACCAGAGGCAAGAAAAATAACCATCCCACCCCTGCAGGCTTCACTTCCTAACATACTCAAGCAGGTGGGGTGAAGGGACCACGCCCACCTTCTCCCGTGTCCAGAGAGATACAATACTGGGAAGGATAAGCAAGGCCTGGCTACAGCACTGTATAAGTAATGGGCTGGGAAATGGCAGCACCTCCTGGGGAGGTGGAGATGCTGAAAATCCCCAGGGTTGTTTTCTGTTGGGAGCTGGAAGACTGAGACACAAAAGTGGCAAACCACAGGAGAGCGTCACTCCCTGAGAACTGGGTGGGGCAGGGCACTACGGCTCTTTAGAGATGATTTCTATTGTTCATGGAGATAACATGGGGAGGGAGATCACCACAGACTCACTGAAGAAGAGCAAGCAGTACCTCAGAGACTTAAAGGTGGGAGAGTGGCCACACCCCAGCTCTGAGCCTTGCCAAGGACTGAGTTTCACCAAGCTCGGGTGTTCCCATCGGTAAGGCACAGAGCAGAGGAGGCACGCAGCACATCTTCCTGGAGGAGCTGTCAGCAGAATAAGGAAAGAAGAATGCTAAATGCCACGCTCTGCCTTCAGTGGAAGAATGGGGCTACAGGAAATCGATCCAGGAACTAGTAGACACTATAGGCAGACAGGTTTCAGCCCGTGGAAGGGAGACCTTTTCAACTACTGCTGCTACCGAAAGATGAGATGGGGCATTTCTTAACTGTAAGAGTCCATGTTACTAATGGTAACCAGTGCAAGCTAGGGACATTCCCAGGCAGTGGATGCTGGAATTCCTGCATGGCATTCCCAGGCAGACAATGCAGGAATTCCTGCATGGCAGGGCAGATGAATTCTGAAATCTCTTCCTGCTGGACGCTCCTGTAACTCTGGATTTTACTCTGGATGAATGAAGGCATAGGAGCCCAGAACCTTCCTAGACGTATAATTACTACCCTCTAATGCTTGGAACCTGAGGCCCTGACTAGCCAACAGCTAAAATACCATGGGCTAAGCACTGTTGTCTGGTCCTGTGCTTCACCCTTGCTTGCCTGCATTTCTATGCATTGGTTCTTCTTTTTCTTTTTTTTAAAAAGGGAGCAAGAAGGAAGCAGATCGCTTGAGGTTTATTTCGCGAAGCTCTATAAGCAGAAAGTTTTTGTACGAGCAAGCCCCTGAACTGCCAGGAGAGCCTGTGCCCTTAAATAGTAATGAGATCTATCGCTCCCCTTTAACAAATGCATCTTCCCTGAGTGCTATGTAAACCGGCTCCATTTGCAGTGTCAATACTAGCACAGGCCTTCCCTGCCTCTCAAGCAGCCCAAACACATTGCAATTGGCTGCCAGTCCTGGGTCCTGTGCTCAGTGAGAGCTGTCAATGGGCATGTCAATAAGATACCGGGACTATTGATCAGCATAGGCATTTAGGGGTCATGGGTCGATGAGAACTCATGCCAAGAGATGTAGAAAATGATAGCTTTCAGATAAAGGCAGCAAAGTGAGCTTCCCAGAGGAGAAATAATATAGCTCAATTTCCTTGTCCTGCTGCTTGTCAATTTCCCTTGGTTTTCTGGGAGATGGGAGGAGTGGGAAGGGAGAGACGGGAGGAAGGGAGGGAGGTGGGGGATGCCAGCAACTCAAGTGTTTGACTGAAAACACTTCAGGGAATGAAAAATCAACAGTTACCACGAAACTATGCATCATCCGCCATACCACTTTCTGCATCAGAAGAAGGAGGCATGAGAGCCAGACAAGCAGGATTTCTCAGAGAGATCGGTGCAGAGGAGGAGAATGAAGAGAATGGTGCAGAAATGGCTTCTGATGGAGCCACACAAAAACCAGTTCAGTAGTTCTCATGTGTTTCCAGCTCTGGGATGTTTAGCCAGATGGGATAAATCCTTCCCCCCGTTCCCCAGTGATAGGGTCTTTTGCTACCTTAAGATGACCTGGGGGAGGGGACAGGCTGGTGCCCTTAGCAGCAGTGTGGCTGTTCATCACTGAATCAAAACCTCGAGATGGCTCAGTTCTGATTACCCTGCCCCCTCACTACAAATCCACCCCATAGCTCTGTAACCACCAAATGTGACTACATTTGGTGATGGGGGCCTCTGAAAAAAGTAATTAACTTAAAGAGATGTCCTGAGTCTAGGACTTGATCCACACCTGAATCCCTAAGGGGCATGTGTACAGAGCAAGGACCAAGAGAGGATGCACAGAGAGGGAGGCCGTGTGCTAGCCAAGGAATGGTCTCAGGAGAATCAAAGGCACTAAAGCCTTGGCCGTGGCCCAGGAGTCCCCAGAAATACAAACCCCAAATAAACCTCTGTTGTGTGACTCACCTGACTGTAGGATTTTGTCATGGTAGCCCTAGGAAATGAGTACAATGAGCTGAAAGTACCGTACGATTAGGTAAAGAGAGTGGCAAATGGGGTGGTAATTGTTTTTGGCTATTCCATGACCTGGAATTTTGAATATTTTCATACTATAAAAATCATCTATCACTTTCAACCACGAACTGACTTAATGTCAATTAAATGACTCTGATAGTTGATTTGTATGGAAGTGTTCATACAAACACGGGCTTGTGAACAAGCACATTTTAAGACCTTTTGGTGCCTCCCACCCCCATCCTACGTTTGAGAGGTAATTCTAGTCACAGAAGGAAAAGCCAATAGTCATGACTAAAGCAAGTAATAGTCAATAAAATGGCAAAAAGTCAGTTTCAAGTTTATGATGGAAAAACCTGATATTCAACCTCTGCGGCTTCTTCCTGGACATGATTGCTCACAAAGGTAACGGACACATTGGGCCCTGCTTTTGTGCACCTCTTCCTTTCCTGGGGGAACTCTGGTGACCTCATAGATTCCTTTAGGAATTGTCTCACTGCCTTGATTCAGTTTCACATTCCAGCTTGCCCTCCAGATGATGAGATTTATCTCGAGTTCTGCCAGTCAGCCTTGGTGCTTTAATTAAACTCTGAATGAATGTTACTTAAAGCTGTAATTTAGCATCTGTGTCTAGAAGTTTTGGGTGATGTCACAGGGATGACTTAGGGGATGACATATTTCAATGGGATAGAGCTGCATCACCCTCCACCCTTCATGATCGATCCTCACCGTGTGTCAGTCCTTTCATTCACTTCCATTGGTAAACGTTGGAGATCCATGTTTCATTGTGCTCGATTCTCAAATTGTATTTAAAATGACAAGAAACACAACAATAACAATAACCTTAGCAAACCCTGGAAGAAAACTGGAGGAGAGATTGAGCTAACAAGGAATAGCAATAAAGTTCTGGAATCAGACAAACAGCTAAACAACACATGGGTTGACAGACAAAAGAAAGCTGAACTCTGTGCTGGCAGACAAGAACAAGGACTCCTCATGTGTAGCCCCAAAGCTCAGGAATCAGAAACACCATGGAGCAGGGGTATAGGGTGAATGTAAAAGAAAGAATATTGATCGAATCCTTAAAACAGGGCTCACAGATGCCCTCTTTTACCAGGTTGCCTGGTGGCCCATTCTTTGCTGCCACGGGAGCTAGAAGAGTCACTGGACAATGTGTTTCTTGATGTGTCACTCTGAGATAAACAGCATCCATCTCACCAGAGATCTGGCCAGAAATGCAAATCCTTAGGCCCCACTACAGACAACCGAATCAGAAACTTTGGGATGGAATCAGTAACTCAGGTGTTAACCAGGCCTCTGTGTGATTCCATTGCTGGCTCACATTTGATAGCAGTCTGATAGCAGGCACTGAAAACTGTGGAAGAGGGGTGATGGGCAGCCCTGACGAGCGTGTTCTATCAGCTCCCCAAGTCAGCAGCAGTCCTTTCTGCTTTTAGGTTTTCATCTGATTTGGTCTCTAGTTTTCCCTTCTGAGAATCATCATAGACCAAGAAAGCTACTCTTAGGGACTGAGATGAGTTTCACACATGTGCATACACATACACATACACATGCACATGTACATGCACACGCACACAGGTTGCAGGCATGAGAAACTCAGCAGTTCCCACTGTTCCATTGAAAACACTGGAAATCATGGAAGGCTGTGAAAGATGGCTCTCTCTCTTAGGAAGTATGTCCACACAAATTAGGACATACTGCTGAAGTGCTGTTGGCATAAGGAGTTAAAAAAAAAGTAGGTAGGTATGGACTGAGTGTGTCTGGAACTATGAGAGCAAACTAAGGACTCAAATATATGAAACGATTTACAAGGGACCCTTCTAAAAAATTAATTGAGGACGTGTGAGACTTAATTAAAAAAAACTATTTCAGGAAGGATGAGCTGGAAAAATGGCATTTTCAAAGCCAAGAGAAAGATTTAAGAGAAGTGGTCAGTAATAGGAATATGTATATGTACATATACATACATATATTAATAATATAGGGAGAAAGTTTGAAGTGATAATGAAGACACGAACCGGTTTAAAATCATGTCAAGTGTTGCCTGGAGTGATACAAACGCACATCGCAGGTAGAAAACACGTTGGCACTAACAGACCAAGGTACAGTGTGTGCATAAGCTGCATCTTAGCCTCGGCCTCTTGTCCTGTACCGTGCCAGAGTCAGCCATGCACATCAGAAGATAATGGCAGGTTTATCCCTCGTAGGAAAAAACCTGGGAAACCCAAACTAAAGCCCGTCTGCAGTTCAGTGGGAAAACAAACGGTGCGATAGTCACAAGCGGAATGGACAGCAGTGAGGAAAGCCACGTGCAGATAGAGTTTTAACATGAGCAGCCTTCAAATGCACAGGGTTTTAAGAGCTTATTTTAAAGAAATTATTACATTGTTAGCCCATTTACATTAAGGTCAAAATTAAGCAAAACCAAATATATCATCATGGATACACATTAGATGGCTTAAAAGTATAAAAAACAAAGAATCCAAACATAATTTAAAAGCGTGATCATTTCTAGGAAGAAGAATGGGGTGTGTGGGGAGAATCCACCCCTGGTGCTGAGGAGTCGTTGATATTCTATTTTGTGATCATGGCAGGGACTGTCTGGGGGTGTTTTTTTTTTATTGTATTCAAACTACACGTGTATGTTTTTCATAAGTTATGCATAGGCATGCTGTATTTTACAGTAAAAGAAATCACAAATGGTGATGAATTTCTGCTACAAAAAAATACTATGAAAGATATCAGATGGAAGGCAATAGGGCACACGGGGAATCTGAGGCGATACATGATAAATCTTCCTGTAATAGGCAGAGCCACGGATGTAAGTGGGCAAAACTCATCCATCAAAGGAATTTTTATTCCTTTTGGTTTAAAAGTTTTCCGTTTCGAGTTGGATTTTAAAACGGACCCAGTAATATAGTGTCTGTCAAAAACATACTTGGAACAACAAAGCAAGGTTAAAATGTGAAATAAAATAATAATAATAATAATAATAATAATAATACCCCTTGATAGCATAAGCTAAGACAGAGCTGGTACTGGAGTACTAAAGTCTATCAAATCTATCCACAGACAAAGTAAGGGAGCAAAACCAGTGTGTGGTGGTTTGAATATGCTTAGCCCAGAGAGTAGCACTATTAGAGGTGTGGCCTTGTTGGAGTAGGTGTGGCCTTGTTGGGGTAGGTGTGGCCTTGTTGGAGTAGGTGTGGCCTAGTTGGAGGAAGTCTGTCACTGTGGAGATGGGATTTGAGGCCCTCCTCCTAGGCACATGGCAGACAGTCTTCTGTTTGCCTTTGGGACAAGATATAGAACTCTCAGCTTCTCCAGCGCCGTGCCTGCCTGGCTGGATACTGCCATGCTTCCTGCCTTGATGATAGCTTCTTTTTGCAATGGTCGGCAATTAATACAGTTAATTTGCAACGGGCAGCAATTAATCCTAACTGGACAAGGTGCTGAGAATAAGTGACTAAGCCTCAGCTCTAAATGTGACATTTTCATCGTGACCTCACTTACTCCCGCCAAGGCTCAGTGAACATTACGGGACAGGAGCCAGATAGAATGTAGAAGCTGTGAGAAGAGCAAGAGTACCGTGGAATGCTATCTGGTAGACATGACATACTTGTTACACATATGAACTCACAGCATCTGTAGTTGCCTGCACAAGACCTGCACAAGAAAAAGCTGCTCAAAATTCTAGCACAAACGGGAAGGAGCTTATTAAACCCTGCCTTCAGCTGAGGAGATATTAGAGGAAGTCTAGTAATTTTTCTTTTAGAGTGTGGCCTCGACCTGGTGGACAACTTCACACCCATGTACAGGCAGCATTTAATGAGATGCAGAGGTATATAAAACCATGAAAACAAGTCTTTAAAAAGGAGGGAATGAAGTCAGAAAGGGGATATGTTGAGGAGAGTTGGAGGGGAGCTAGGGGTAGATATGATTTTAATAGTCAAGTACAACATTCTCAAATAAATAAATTTTAAATATTTCAAGGAATAAATTTTTAAAATATAGAAAACAGTCAACCCAGTCTGTCCTTTTCAAAGTCTGTATGTTTGAAAACCAAATAGTATACTACTAAATAATGATTGATTTAAATTTTTTTCATTGAATAAAATATGTACAGGTAAATGATACAAGAATTGCATGTCAACTTTATGGTATTGACTAATGATTTTTAGAAGGAAATTTAGAAACTTAGTAGGAATCAAGAAGACTAGAAAGATGAAGAAGTTAAAAATCAAGTTAGAAATAAGGATCAGATTAATGCAAAGAAACAGGAAAGGGAATGATAAAACTAAGTAGATTGGACATGGTCCAAACAAAACCCCAATGACTCAAGCAAGGAATGCTTAATACAAATAGTAATAAATCATTTGTAAGAAATTGCCCACTGTGGGGAAAATAAGAGAATGTCTCAAGTCTAAAAAGGCCACCCATGGAGGTCACAAACATGGGGGAGTTCATCCTCAGAGTTGGGATTCTGTCCTCATTAGAGAGGATCACCAGACACTAAAGACATTCTGTATGTTTCTATGGACTTATTCTTTTTTTTTTTTTTAAGATTTACTTATTATTATATATAAGTACACTGTAGCTGTTTTTAGACACACCAGAAGAGGTCATCAGATCTCATTACAGATGGTTGTGAGCCACCATGTGGTTGCTGGGATTTGAACTTGGGACCTTCAGGAGAGGAGTCAGTGCTCTTACCCGCTGAGTCATCTCTCCAGCCCTCTATGGATGTATTCTTGTCTCACCTGTTAAGCTCAAGTTGGCAAGCATGGAACCCCGGGCTCAGACTAGTAAACAAGGAGGAGCAGGTACAAAAGCTGAGGCTGGTAGGCAGGAAACTGGTCTGATGACAATTGAGGAGGGCAGTGTGTTAACCCTAACCCAACACCTGGTTGTCATGGGCCTTGCTAAACCCGCTGAAGTACTTGTGCTGCATGTAGTTAGAATAAGCGAATCAATAAAGCCAAATGAGAGAAGTCAAGATACTCATGGTCTCAGCTGAGTGTGTCATGGCAGGGTTGTAGCTGAGGACTACTGTGAGGATATACTGAGGTGCTGCCAGAGGAAAGCAAACTGGTATTGGTGGCCCTTCAGATTGGTACGAAGGTAAAAAATAAAGTGCCACTCAGATAGGTACTGTGATCCAAATGCCAGGAATGGCATTGATTTGCTCCAATAAAGGTACCCAGACTTGGCAGCTATGTTTGGATCAGTGTGTTCTCCAAATCCATCCAACTGCGACATGAGCCAAACAGGTGAAGTGAATAGGAATGGGATAGCTATTACCTCTCCTGTTTCTTTGAGTGCTTGTATGGTGGCATAAATCTCTAAAATTTCACCCAAAGTGCAATATTGCCTGTGATTTACCACCTCTATGTGAGATATTCCAGGAGGAACGAGGTTCCATCTAGCCTTGCCAACAATGATAGTCCTCATTGCATGGATTCAAGAGCTCATGTGAGAATATTTCTGGTTTGCAAAACATGGAATTCAGTGATTCACTCAAGGCCAGGAGATTTAATGCACTGAGTAGAACTGTAAACTCAGCCATCTGAGATTCCAATATTAGCAAAGGCTCCAGCTAGTACCAGGTTGCCATAGCTCTGCTTGACCACTGGAGGAGAGACATATTTGGGTTCTCAGGAGTTAGTGTTAGGCCACACCTAACGTTTAGTATCATCAAAAGTTCTTGTATTTCCTCTTTCCCAGTGACCCTAGGGCCCTTTGAGTTAAACTTGAAAGAAGACCAACAGAATCCAATTCTGAAAATGCAGGAGAGTCTTTTTCCAAGCTTGCCTGTGTCTTCTTCAAGAGAATCTGTGCGTTGAATTTTGGTCTGGTAAAGAAGCCACTGAATTGTGAGGTTTTGTCTTGTCAAGTTCTTCTGTTCCATACATCAAGATATACTTTTGTTAGCTGTCGCTCACCAAAGAGCTCCCAGGTGAAACTCAGGTTGAGGAGGCTGAGATTTCAATCTACAAGATGATGGAAATTTGCCATCGGGTTGTCATGAGTTACATACAGTTCACCCTACAGTCTTTGGACTAAGCCAGTGGCCAGAAAAGCCTTGGATCTAGCACAAGTGTTGGGCCACAAGTGTTAAGCAGAACGTACCTCTCAAGTGCTTAGAGTCTTCTGGAAGCTACCTGTGGTGGTTCCTGCTGATCATGTCACCCAAGGCTAGTTGGAGTACCATGGACATTTGGTGTTTGACAGAAGGTGCTGCTTTGTAATACCTGCCGAGGAACTGCCAGATCTTAGAAGGAATAGGTCCTTGCAAGAACAGCTGAGTACCACCAAAGTCAGGGGGAGATGCCCACAGGAAACAAGGAAAGCCCCTTCCTCCTGCATCCCTTCAGCATCTTCCACTGCCAAAACTTCTCTTGTGTCTGCTGACAAGGTACACATAGGTCTGCATCTGTCACAGGAAGAGAAGTGGAAGGTGGATCCAGAGGTGAGATTCAATAAAATTGAGCTGTCACAAATTGAAGGGAAAAAATAAAAGAAACAGTGAAAATTAACAACCCTAAAGACCATGGCTTAAGGAGATTAAGAGATATAGAAGTTTTAGGCAAATTTAATCAAGATAGTAAAAGGGAGAAGACAAATCAAAAGGAACAGAGAACAATAAAGAGACTTTATAAATTTAAAATATTGTTACAATTTTTTAAAAAACATCCCAAAGAAGTTCCTCAGAAATTAGAACAAAGAGAGACAGACATGTGGAGACAGGAGAGAGAAAGAGAGAGGAAGAGAGAGAGACAGAGACACACACAGAGAGAGACAGAGACAGAGAGAAAGACAGAGGCAGAGAGAGACAAAAACAGAGAGAGAGACAGAGACAGAGACAGAAACAGAGACAGAGACAGAGAGACACTAGGGAGGTGGCTCAGTCAGGAAAGGTCTTACCACAGAAGTCCCAGGATCTGGTTTCAGACCCCAGCAGCCATATGAAAAGCCAGAGGCAGTATATGCTAGCCTAGAGCAAGGAAGGTGGAGAGAGGAGGATCCTTTGGTTTTGATGGCCACCCAGCACAGCTCAGTGGAGGAGCTCAAGGTTTAAAAGACACGGTAGACAGGGATTGAAGAAGTCACCCTGTTTAGACTCCTGCTTCTCCCTCCATATTCATGTGCACACACACACCCACAAACATATGCACAAAACACCACAAGTGCATACACACACACACACACACTACACTAAACATAATACAAGAAAGAAAGAGGAAAGAGGAAATGGTTGGAAAGTTTGTCCATAGTCCTGTGTGAACCCTTGAAGTGGTGCTTCTCGTCTTCTTCCTGAATCAAGTATCTCATGACACATTGGTGCAGAGCTGGGCCCATCTTTGACATCACTTGAGGAGAATCCATGAGTTCTCCTTGCTTCCACCCTCCATGGATCTCGAGACTCCCTCTTCCTTCTCTGTGTCTGGGTACCTTAA
>JADRCD010229397.1:6477-19039 GCA_019843815.1 Montemys delectorum
CTTTCTTTCTTTCTTTCTTTCTTTCTTTCTTTCTTTCTTTCTTTCTTCCCTGCTCCTCCTTTTTTTGAGAAAGCTACATATTAAGTCATTTTTCTCTTGCATGTCAAACTGTCCTTATTACAACTTCTCAACTTTACCATGTATCACAAAAACAGCCCCAGACACAATGTAAACAAATAAATGTGTTCCTGTTCTGTTAAGACTTTGTATACAAAACAGTCAGTGAACCAAAATCAGCTGCAAAGCTGCAGAGTGCCAACCCCTGTTTGGAGGTTTGAGTTAATCATACTTCTCATTTCATGGCTTATGGTCCTCACTGATCCATGCAAGCTCCTTCACTTGACTCCTTTTTAATTTATATAGTCCCTGTGTTCCTGTTCCCATCTACTATACCCGTCCCAATTCCTTCTCTGATATTAGATTAAAGAATATAGGAAGGAAAGAAGAAAGGAGGAAGAAAATATGATAAATATATTTTAATGTTCTTAGTATGTTTTATTCTTTGAGTATATTGTACAATATATATTGTTTCCTTATAGATATTTTAACTTCAAGTGATATTACTTTTATCACATTGTATTTATTTTGTTATGTAGCACTGTGTCTTCATGAGGGTTGTATTTTTTCCTCTTCCCTACTGGGAGTTTGTCAGGCTTGAGCCTGTACAGGTCTTCTGCATTGGTCTCTGTGAGTTCATCTTTACTTCAGTCCTGTTGTATCTGGAAGATGCTGTTTTCTCAGAGCCATCTACCACCTTTGGCTCTTACAATCCTTTGGCCTTCTGCATAGATCCTTGAACAATGAGGGCAAGGGTTTGAGAAAGACATCTCATTTAGGGAGAAATATTCCAAGGTCTCTGCATATATTCTACCTCTGGGGCTCTGTCAATTACTGTGTAGCTCAAAGGAAAAGTATCTCCTGTGAGTATTGACCAAGGTACAGAAATATGTGTTGTCTTGATACTTTTCTATTGTGTTGAGATGACACTATGCTCTAGGAAACTTGTAAAACAAATAATTTAAGTGTTTCTTGTTGCTTTAGAAGATGATCCTACAACAATCATGGCAGGGAGCATGGCAGCAGGCAGAAAGGCTTGAAACTAGATTGGTAACTAAGGTGACTAAGAATTTGTATCTTGAGACAGCAACCTTAAGCCATAGGAATGAAATGGGCTTTTTGAAACCTCAAAGACCATTGCCAGTGAAACATTTTCTCCAACATGGCCATACCTCTCAATCTTTTTCAAAGAATTCTATAAACATTGGACCACGTATTCAAGTATATAAGCCTATAGGATCCATTCTCATTCAAACCAACACATGTACATAGAAATATATCATGTTAGATACCCTCTAAAGATAATTAAGATTAAAATTTTAGAATCATATTTGAATTTTTATAATAATTTGCAGCACTTTTTAAATTGCATATAGTTTTAAACTAAAAATGAAATACTACTTGACACTATCCTGGTCAAATGTAAAATTTTATAAGCATATTCTTAAAAGATGACCAGGGCAGCTATTATTTTCTTTAATTTACAGAAAGTAAAAGAAGGTTCACGGATCTGACATCATTTCCTTGAGGTCATGCTACTTGTCACAACAGAATAGAATTCAAATGTGTGTATGTTGGTTCCAAGGCTCTACAAAAATAAGTCCTTGATTTCTTTGGTCCACAACAATATCAAATTCTGTATATGGGAAAAGGCTTTCAATGTAACTTGCTATGATGCATACTAACACAAAAATTTCTGAAGATATGAAAATTCTAACCCAGTTGTGGAGGCCAGTGAAGGGAAAAATGAAAGAAGTGTGAGAAAACAGAAGCCACCAGTGAGGTGAGAAGAGAGCTTCCCCTAAGGATAAAGGAAAGGAAGGTTAAACACATATCGATCTTGACAGGGAAAACATTCTTCTGACTTTTCATCCAGGTTTAAGATCATCTGTCATCAAAAAAGACTCAGTTCCTGAACTCAGCTTTGGAGATGGCATAAAAGATACAGCAAAGGAGCAACCATTTGATAACATGGGGAATACCAAAGTGCCTTTTGATGTTTTAAAGTAGGCTGTTAAATAGAGGTGATACGGAACATGATGAATTGTGCCAGGAGACATGAACAAGTGGCAGGCAAGTAAGTACACAGACCATCACAAACAATAACCAACTTTCTGATTTATTACAGGACCATTTCTCTTTTTCAAAAGTCATTATAAAGCCACACAGGTCAAAGCAACAAGGGCAGCAGAGCACATTACAATTTCTATGTTGCTTTCCCAACATTCATAGACTTCTCAAAGAGAATCTGTAGAAGTACGCTGGGGTCTGTTTGTTATTCTCACATTACAGATATTGAAGATAAAAATTTAGAGAAGACAAGGCCATGGTGCAACAGAGAGAGTGGGAGATGTAGAGACAAATCATAAGTTCATCATGACTATAGGATTGTCTTCACACCAGAGTATATTCAATGTAGCCAAATTGACTCTTTCTATACCATGGTTGATAGCAGACCTTTGTGAATATATGTGAGCTTATCTATCTGCCTAATTCAATTATATATGTGTACAGTCAGGATCAAAGACATCTCTCTAACCCTCTCTGTCTCTGTCTGTCTGTCTCTCTGTCTCTGTCTCTGTCTCTGTCTCTCTCTCTCTCTCTCTCTCTCTCTCTCTCTCTCTCTGTGTGTGTGTGTATGTGTGTGTGTGTGTGTGTGTGTGTGTGTGTGCATGTGTGTGTGTGTGATTATGGTACATTGATCAAGCATATTAAACACAAAACATCTAAAGCAAAAATATAGTTTCTAGTGCAAAGATACTTAGCAAATGGTGAGATGCAAGGTATAAGTTGAACTTGATTAACACAATGTGAGCTTAGTATATTACGTCAGTTTGGCTTGAGGTATAGTGTTCATTTGAAGAATAAACCTATGCCTGGCTTATAAAGGCTTGTTAGCTTCTTGTTTCTGGACACTGTATCATCTAAGTTGCTGGGAACTCCATGATACTTGGTATGCCAGTGGCTGAACTCATTTGACAAGAAACCAATTCCCAGACTGCAACAGGCATCAAAGTGCTTGCACTGAACTCAGCCCTAGAAAATGTAGCTGGAAAACTTGTTACTAATCAGTTTCATAAAATACTCTAAATTGGAAGATTTTATTAATTAAAATTTAAGAATTATGATTTAGGGTATATTAACATAGGCTGGAGAAATCCTCAGCAAACTGAAGACTAGGCCCAACCAAAAGAATAAATTGTATTGACACAAATTATTTTGGTCTGACAGTTATCAAAAAAAATCTATCTATCTATCTATCTATCTATATATATATATATTAAGATTGAATTGTCAATATCTGTTTCATTGCAATTATTGCTTTACATTACTGTTGAAGTGATTGTTTATATGTTAGTTTTATATTATGAGTTAAGAGTATAAAAACATTTTTTTCTAGATGTAACCTTGACTAAAGCAAAGTGATTCTGAGTACATGAAAACATCTATCTAAAAGTGAATATGAAAATACATTGTATATTAAGAATTGATGCATTAGTGTCAAGCAAAGCTGTTCCTGTTGCATAACCATTTCTGGAAATTAGAGTAGATATTAAATAATAAATCACATTTTAACTCCAATAATTTTTAGAGTCACTATACTACAATAAATACTCATTAAGTATTTTGTTGGTTTATTTAATTCATAATTTCAGTATCTCTTAAATGTAACTTTTGTTTGTATATTTCTGATTTATAGCATAACATAAAAAAATATAGCCCTAGTTTGATTAAAAAAAGAACAAGTAGGGGCTGGAGAGATGGCTCAGGGATTAAGAGCACCAATTGTTCTTCCAGAGGTCCTGAGTTCAATTCCCAGCAACCACATCGTGGCTTACAACCATCTGTAATAGGATCTAATGCCCTCTTCTGGTGTCTCTGAAGAGAGCAATGGTGTACTCATATACATAAAATAAATAAATAAATCTTAAAAAAAAAAAAAGTAAAAGAAATGTTTAAATGCAAAAACAAAAGAACTCTACAACTCCTCTTCCCTTTCTTGTTTCTCAAAATTAATCACATTATTTGAAAATCAATTCAAGCATTATTTTCTAATGTTTAGCACTATTTTTTCAAAGATTATTAGGTTGTTTAATTTACCAACTTTATGCATGATTTTCTCCACACTTGGGTCTTTTAATTACACAAACACAATTAAAACCTTAATTTAAACAAAACATAGATTTCATATTACCATATTTACATAAATGAACATGGAATTTGCCTTTGCTTTGCTGAATATTCAGGTTCTGTTTTTACTAGTTAACAATTATTTATCTTAATTTTAAAGCATTTTATCAAGTAACATCATAATCAGCATACAGCAATTATTCTTTCTACCTAATCCATGATTTCAATGGATGCGTATTTTAAGAAAATTTTATTCATGTGCATCCTGGTCAGTTTTATTGTTGCTGTTTTGGTAACCTATCTGACAGAACCACCATGTCCTTTTATGCGCATTCTGAACTGACTGTTGTTTAGGCATAATCCAATAAGTGTCCTACAATTTCTTTCTCATGTAATTTTTTAAATTATAAATGAATATGTCATTAAGATATGTAGGTGTGCAATTTTTTCTGTTGGATGTATCTGTTCTCTGTTTCTCCATTAAATATTTTCTAGATACTCACTTTTCAGATTTCTCTTTAACATTACAGGAGCATATCCTCCAACAGAATATCAAGATGAACTCTCAATTCTGAGCATCTATTCTTCAAATGCAAGGACATTCACACTGAAAAAAGAAACTTTACTAAAGCTCAAAGCACACATTGCGCTGCACACAATAATACTGGGATATTTCAACACCTCACACTCAGCAAAGGACAGATCATGGAAACAGAAACTAAACAGAAACAGAATGAAACTAACAGAATTCATGAAATAAATGGATCTAACAGATATTTATAGAACATTTCATTCTAAAATAAAATAATATACCTTTTTCTCAGCACTTCATGGTATCTTCTCAAAAACCGACCATATAATTGGTCACAAAACAGGCCTCAACAGATACAAGGGGATTGAAATAATTCTGTGCATCCTATCAGATCACAAGCACTAAGACTGGTCCTCAATAACAACATAAACAAGAGAAAGTCCACATGCACATGGAAGCTGAACAATGCTCTACTCAATAATAACTTTGTCAAAGAAGAAATAAAGAAATATTAAAGATTTTTTAGAGTTTAATGAAAATGAAGCCACAACATACCCAGTCTTATGGGAAACATTGAAATCAGTCCTAAGAAGAAAACTCATAAGCTTGAGTGCTTCCAAAAAGAAACTGGAGAGACTCTGACAGTACCTGACTAATACAAAAGTAGAGGATCACAGCCACCCATTGAACTGAATACAGGGTCCTCAATGAAGGAGTTAGAGAAAGGGCCAAAGCAGCTGAAAGGTTTGCAGCCCCTTAGGACAAACAACAATATGAACTAACTAGTACCCTCAGAGCTCCCAGGGACTCAACCACCAACCAAAGCCTATACATTGTAGGACTGATTGTTCTGGCAGCATTTGTATAGTACAGGATTGCAAAGTCTATCATCAATGGGAGGAGAGGCCCTTGGCCCTGTGAAGGTTCTGTGCCCCATTGTAGGGGAATGTCAGGGCCAATAAGTGGGAGAGGGTGGGGTGGAAGCATAGGGAGGGGGAGGCAATAGGGGTTTGTTCTTGTTGTTTTTGTTTGTTTGTTTGTTTGTTTGTTTTTTGGAAGGGAAACTGGGAAAGGAGAAATCATATGACATGTAAATAAAGAAAATATCTAATAATAAAAAAAAGAAAAAGAAACTGGAGAGAGCATGCACTAGCAGTTTGACAGCACATCTGAAAGCTCTAGAGCAAAAAGAAACAAATTCACCAAAGAGGAGTCAACACAGGAAATAATCAAACTCAGAGCTGAAATCAACCAAGTGGAAACAAAAAGAACTATACAATGAATCAACCAAACCAGGAGCTGTTTTTTTGGGAAAATCAACAAAATAGATAAACCCTTAGCCAGACTAACTAGAGGACACAGAGACAGTATCCTAATTAACAAGATCAGAAATGAAAAGGGGGACACTAACCACAGAAACTGAGGAAATAAAAAAAAAAAAATCAGATACTACTACAAAAAACCTTTACTCAACAAAATTGGAAAACCTGGATGAAATGAACAATTTTCTAGACAGATACCAGGTACCAAAGTTAAATCAAGATAAGATAAACTATCTAAACAGTCCCATAACCCCTAAGGAAATAGAAACAGTCATTAGTAGTCTCCCAATCAAGAAAAGCCCAGGAACAGATGGGTTTAGTGCAGAGTTTTATCAGACCTTCAAAGAAGACCTAATACCAATAATCCTCAAACCATTCCACAAAATAGGAACAGAAGGTGCTCTACTCAATTAGTTCTACAAAGCCACAATTACTATGATACCCAAGCCACTCAAAGATCAAACAAAGAAAGAAAACTTCAGACCAATTTCCCTTATGAATATTGATGCAAAAATACTCAATAAAATTCTCACAAACTGAATCCAAGAACACATAAAAATCATCATCCATCATGATCAAATAGGCTTCATCCCAGGGATGCAGGATGGTTCAATATATGGAAATCCATAAATGTAATCCACTAGACAAATAAACTCAAAGAAAAAAAGTATGATCATTTCATTAGATGCAGAGGAAGCATTTGACAAAATCAAACACCCCGTTATGATAAAACTCTTGGAAAGATCAGGTATTCAAGGCCCATACCTAAACATAGTAAAAGCAATACACAGCAAACCACTAGCCAACATCAAATTAAATTGAGAGAAACTTGAAGCAATCCTACTGATATCAGGAACTAGACAAGGCTGCCCTTTCTCTCCCTACCTATTCAATATTGTACTTGAAGTCCTAGCCAGAGCAATTAGACAACAAAAGGTGATCAATGGGATACAAATTAGGAAGGAAGAAGTCAAATTATAACTATTTGTAGAAGATATGATAGTATACTTAAGTGACCCCAAAAATTCTACCAGAGAGCTCTTAATCCTGACAAACAACTTCAGCAAAGTAGCTATATATAAAATTAACTCAATCAAATCTTTTGGATCCAGTCCTAGGAGCTGAAGGGTTTGCAGCCCCTTAGGACAAACAACAATATGAACTAACTAGTACCCTCAGAGCTCCCAGGGACAAAACCATAAACCAAAGAGTATACGTGGTGGGACTCATGGCCCCAGTAGCATGTGTATAGCATAGGATGGCTGGACCAGGAAACAGGAGAAGGTAGGTTGGTGATCAGGGGGAGGGAAGAGGGAATAGAAGTTTTTATCAGAGGGGAGACCAGCAAATGGAGAACATTTGAAAAATAAATAAAGAAAATATCTAATAAAAAAGAACAAGTTTTGGAAAATTTTTATAGTGTTGCTTTTTCATTGGATGCAGTTGTTTGTTTGTTTGTTTGTTTCTATTCTGAGCACTTATAAGTGATATCTACACTCCACTGAAGATAATGAAATCTTAAAGAAATAGATTAACACTTCAGGATGTGAGATACCACTTCAGAGGATGTGTTCTTACAAAAAGTAGAGAGATCTCAGTGAAGAAAGTGGAGTCTCACTAAAAAGGATAGAAGTACCTTTAAGAGTGGGGACTTTTACTGGACACAGGAAAGTTTCCCACAAGAGGGTGAGATTCTTCCTGGAAAGGGTACAAACTCATTGAAGAAGATGGAATCACAGTGGACAGTATGGTTTTCATACAAAAATATAGCATCTCATTGGAGAGGATAATGTCTCCCTTGAGAACATGGAGTCTCACTGGAATAGATGAAATGTCACTGGGGAATATCATATCTCATTGAGGAGAAAGGAATTTTATTGGAAAAGATGGAATTTTATTGGAGAGAAGGGGACTGTTATTGGAAATAGATAAATATTTTATTAATTTTTTATCCCTGGCATATTCATTTATCTTGGGTCTGAGAGCCATGGTACCATCCCTTGCCATAGCATACAATTGAATCATTTACAAGTCAAATGATTTGATAAGGTCATTTACTGGATATCTCATTTTCATATGGATAAGATAGACTGATAGAATTAAATGTAATCAAGTATAATTTGTTGGCATATAATATCTGGTAGGTCTTAGTGCTTTCTCCAGATCACTGTGTTTCTAAAACTTCAAATAGCTCAAGAGCAATAGAAACTGATTATCTAATATGATCAACCTCTTTCTACTGTCTGGGACCTCAGATTATAGAATTATTTTACAATACTTTTTAAAACTTCTAATAAGAATCTCCCAGAATATGTAGCATATAAAAAAAATCACATTATCCCCAGACTTCTACTTTATATTCTTGGAATCAATTAGTTTATTCTCTTTGGTGTGTCATTCTATAGACATATATTTTTGTGGTTCTGTCCCATTCATGAATTTTCTGGCTTTTTTTAGTCCATTCTTTTGGGTATTCTAGAGTCATTTTTTTTTACTTCACTATGCCTTGTAAGAGACATTTGAAAAGTAAATGATAAATGTATGCTCTTATTTGAGTTCATTTTATTTTTTAAAAAAAATTATTTTATTGTATGTATGTAAATACACACTGTAGCTGTACAGATAGTTGTGAGCCTTCATCTGATTGTTGGGAATTGACTTTTTAGGACCTCTGCTCGCTCCCGTCAACCCTGATCACTTCAGTCAGCCCCACTTGCTCTGGTCCAAAGATTTATTTATTATTATAAATAAGTACACTGGAGCTATCTTCAGATGCACCAGAAGAAGGCGTCAGATCTCATTACGGGTGGTTGTAAGCCACCATATGGTTGCTGGGATTTGAACTCAAGACCTTCGGAAGAGCAGTCGGTGCTCTTACCCACTGAGCCATCTCACTAGCCCTTTTTTTGTTTGTTTTTTTGTTTGTTTGTTTGTTTGTTTTTTGGTTTTTCGAGACAGGGTTTCTCTCTGTAGCCCTGGCTATCCTGGAACTTACTCTGTAGACCAGGCTGGTCTCAAACTCAGAAATCCACCTGCCTCTGCCTCTCAAGTGCTGGGATTAAAGGCATGCGCCACCACCACCCTTGAGTTCATTTTCTAATTTAGCAACCCTGTTGGACATTTACTGAAATCAAAACTCTACTTAGATATACTCTGGTAGTGTGTGATAAATAGTTCTTAAAAGTTCAGTTGAGGAAAAAACAGTATGAGAGAGTAAGAAAGTATATATGAACAGATCAAAAGGATGAGTAAATTCATAGGACAATGTAAGAAAAATGAGTAAATGATTGTCCTCCCACTGGCCAACAGAGAGAGAGGTAGAAAGAACATTCAGTTGTCAGATCTTAGTCTTTTATTTATGTATATTTTACTATGAAGCCCTAGACATTTAGTTCTATAGTGGATTTGAATCACCTCATCTGAACATCAGGTTACATTATTAATAGAGTAAGAATTATCCATTCAGAACATACATTCATCTCTGCTCCATCTTATTTGTTACCTTTTCAATTAATTAGAAACTATTCTAGACATACTAGCTGTGGTGGCTTGAGTAGGTATGGATCCAATAGATTCATGCTTAGCCTATAGGAATGACACTACTAGGAGGTATAGACTTGTGGGAGAAGGTATCGCCTTCTCGGAGTGTGTCTCTTTGGAGGAAGGCTTTGAGGTCTCATATGTTCAAGTGACAATGAGTGTGGCATAGTCTCATGTTACCAACAGATAAACATGTAGAACTCTCAAGAGATTCTTGAGCAAAATGTCTACCTGCATACCACTATATTTTCTGCCAAGATGGTAAGTGACTAAACCTCTGAAACTATAATCCAAGCCCAGTTAAATATATTCCTTCATAGGAGTTGCTGTGATCATGGTGTTTCTTTATAGCAATAGAAACCATAACTAAGCAACAGCAGATTCCAGCACACAGGAGACAGAAGCAGACAGAATTCTGTAAGTTAAAATCTATACTGCTACACACAGGGAGGTCCAGTCTATAGTCTGAGACTATTTAGAATTAAAGGAAGGAAGGAAGGAAGGAAGGAAGGAAGGAAGGAAGGAAGGAAGGAAGGAAAGAAGAAAGGCAGAGAGAGACAGAGACAGAGAATCACAGAAAGACAGAAATAGAATAATTATTGAGCAAGTGATACTGATTATAAGGTAAGTGTTTGCAACCAAACATGTCGATTTCACTTTCATTCCAGAATCTATAAAATGCAAAGTAAACCTACTTTCCCAAGTTTTTCACTGACTTCCACCCTTGCGCGCGCGCACACACACACACACACACACACACACACACACACACACAGAGAGAGAGAGAGAGAGAGAGAGAGAGAGAGAGAGAGAGAGATGTTCAAATAAAACCATTATCTAGAGTTAAGTGTTGTTAATATAGTTCTTTTAGAATCCGTGTTCCACATCTAGACTGCTCACAGCTGTGATTGAGAAGATCAGGAGTCTCCCGTGTTTATTAGGACACTGTAACTATGTAAGAATTTATTCTGTGGACAGTTTCAGGAACTTTTAGGTACCCTCAAATTCATATGAGAATTGTCCTGGGTGCTGTTGATCTTGGAACTTTGTCTTCCCCTAGGTGACCTCTTGTCTTTGCCACTTGGAGGGAATTGCTGATGTATGTTTCTTTGGGGTTTTGAGAATGCCCAGAATACCCCTCAAAATGTAAAAAGAATAATGTTTCCTCCGTACACAAACCTTGTCATTCAGGTAAACCAATTTTCTCTTTGTAAACCGGGACATTTGCAAACGTTTCATTAGCTTTGGCCTAGATGGCTCTGTAACAAATGCATTTTCTATGTGGTGCAGATGATGTATCAACAAAAACAGCTCACTAGGCCACCATTAATTATACAGAGAGAATGAAGGGGATATTTAAATGCAGCCACAGAAAATACACTGGGAATGTGTTTTCCTGGAAAAGAAGGGCACACCATTCATACAGAAAGACTAGCATAAATTGTCTACCCTATTTTCCCCACAAATGTGACACTATATTAGTCATTCTTTCATCCATTCACCTGGCATTTATTAAGCATGAGGTGAGGATGCTATAAAATAATAAGCGATAATGAGAACCCTTGTCCTAGTGAAACTGACTTGTGAAGGTGACAGTAATAGCATCACAGAGAAGAATATGAGAATGCCATAAGTATCAGAAGTCAGAGCAGATACAGTGTAGAGAATGCTAGCAGTACAGTAAAGAGAACACAAGGAGATTTTCCAAGAGGAGTGACTTTGGTACTTACTTTAGAAGGACAAATTGGAAATGTATTATCAAAAAGGCTAAGGATAGGTAGAGCACAAAGCTACAATGCCTTGGACTGAAATATGTGTGCAATATTTGCTGAACAGAAAGAAATCCATTGGGACAAGAGGATAAGGGTGTAGTTGGATGAAGCTGAAGAAGCACATGGTTCACTCATACAGGGTCTATGTCCATCTGAAAAGTTTGATTTTTATTGCAAAGCCAATGATAATCCTATACATAAATTGAAGGGATATAGAAATTAATCAGAAATCCATGCAAAGAACTTCAGATTATGAATTGGCATGTGGAAAGCATTTATTGAGTGTTGCCTGTGTGTTCTAATAAACCAGCCAACTCTTCTATAAAAGGACAGATGGTAAATATTTCAGGCTTTGTGGGCCACATAGGAGTTTTTGCTGTATTTATACCTTCCTCCTAACTCTTTAAAAATGTAAAACCAGTTGCAGCTCAAGGACACTGTAAAAACAGGCAAAGAAACTAATTCAAGCATCCATCTGTACTGTATCTTTCCAACCCTTGTTCTAAACCACTGATGGCCGGATGTCACAGACAATGGTACTTTTATTTACTATAGAACTCTCAGTACCTATTAGAATACCACATATAGAGTAGGAGTTAGATACACATTCATTACATTTATTAATAACTCAGAGAGTTGTCTGAAACGTTCCATAAAAGATGCTGATGTTATGATAAGTCATTTCCTCATTACTATTATCCTTATTTTTCTTACTGATGTTATTCACATGCTGTGGATAGGAAAATATTAAAATTTGCTCAAGATCATGCATCTACAAGTGACAAAGCTATGCTTGAAATCAGGTTTGTAAACTTTCTAACTTCAGTCTCTTCCTTCTAATCACTCAGCCTTTAAAATGGCATAAAACAGCATGTAATATGTGTAAATATCAGAGTGCAGAAGGAGAACATGATGTAAATGTGAAAAATATGCCACTCAACATAGCAGACAGAAAACAGGCATCAGGCTCCTATCTCCTCCTGAGATTGTTCAAAATGGAAAGGAGTATTTTATTAATTTATTCCTTGACAATTTCATGGATGTTTCTGATACATCGTAGCCACATTATTTTCTCCACATTTGATTAATCTATTCCAACCCTCATTAGCATCCTCTATAACAAATCTCATGTCACTTTTATGTCATTTTCTTTTCTTTTCTCTTTTCTTTTCTTTTCTTTTCTTTTCTTTTCTTTTCTTTTCTTTTCT